>VYZU01084173.1:1438-17350 GCA_013401355.1 Ceyx cyanopectus
TAAGCCCACTGCAGTACATAAATTCTTCTTAAAAATAGATTTGGCAGAAGATATAGCCTTTCAGATTAAATTATTTGAGTGGAAGTACCTAGAAATTTTACAGCTACTTAGGCTTAATAGAGTGTATGCAGATTATTGACTCAGTTATCATAGTCTTCCAGGCCTGCTCAAATAAGTAGTCTTGGAGTCCATTCTCTGATAGAAGTTGGTGACAGATGCACCAGGAAGTTCTGAGGTAACTTGTCTCCAGGTAAAACTTTATATTACTATGCAACAATTAAAGGTTGTCTTATATCTTAAAATGTAAGTTGATGGCTTCCTTGTACCAAAGGACTAATTTTGTCATACAAAGTAATCTGTTCAGAAAACCCCAGAATTTTGAATCGGGAATTTTAAAAAGTAGGAAAGTTGAAATAGGAATCGCTATGTTGCTTATGTGCCTAGAAATAATGTTGCACTTGCTCAGGTGGAATAAACCCTCTAGGGGATTAGGGCTAAGAAGGGCTTTTCTTTCCATTTTTCTTAAGAGAAAGGAATTGAACAAAACTAGTTTAATGTCTACTGTCATTGGTCACAATTTCAGTCATGTCATTGCCTGTATCTTTTACCACAGAAAGGATGCCTAGTCACCAACAGCTACTAATAAATGTGTTTTCCTGGTGTTGGAGGGTAATGTTGCTGTGCAAGTAGAAATGAGGTTGGATGCTGCTTTTTGTTTCTTGTTTCTTTTTTTTTTTTTTCCTTCTTGCAATGTAAACAGAAGTTCACTAAGGCAAAATCTTGAATAAAATAGCCTACTGTGTCTTGAGTCAAGCAACATCATCCTTCAAGTCCTAGAAAGTCAAATCTACAAGAATTACAATTTATTCAGAGTTACTACTTTAAAAAGAGGGGAGCTGTGATAATTTGGAGGACCTGCATCTCTCAGCCTACAGTGCCTCAACCTTGATCATCTGGTTCTGGACCAGAAGAGGTATAAGAAGAGTACCTTTTTTTCTCAGGAGTGGCATGTCCTGGGATTTGTGATTGTCTATAAGATGTGTGTTACCAAGAAGTAATAAAACTGCTGCAGGCTGCATTGCAGAGCTGCTGAATTTGGGTCACATAATACCTACAAGTAATAATTTAGCCACCCTATATGTTAAATATTAATTTTGTTAAAATCAATTTCTTAATATTTCCACTTCAGTTTCAGCATTCTTTTGATGGTGTTAATCCCATAAGCAGAACTAAATACCTGTAGACATATAGCAAGTTTCTCTATAGTATTTCACTTGAATCTTATTCTTCTCTGAATAGATTAAAAGGTCTTTCATCTCCGCAGCTTTAAGTAGCATTTTCCACAGTAACATGGGGAGGTCACATCTCTGCTAGTCAGTTTGGTGTTTTATAGCTTTATAATTTTGTAAAATTATTCCCTAAAGCTGTCCAAGGATGATGCACAAGCCCTGTTCCAATGTCTGATATTAGTTGTCCAAAACAATGTATTAATTTTTGACTTTCTTACATACACTCGGTGTATGGGTTTCTTGGCTTATAGTTCATAAGCAAGTTTCGCTATCATCTGGTGAATGCAGACAACTCACAGAGGGTTGTGCAGGCGACACAGCATTGATTTCCCTGTCTATGGCCTTATCTGTGATGGAATGACACATGGGGAGCTGTGGAGATGTCTCAGCCTTGAGTTGTCAATAAGCCCCAGGCCAAACAGGGCAGTGCTGCACCACACAAAGAAAAGAGACATGAGCTGAGTCTTGAAATTCCTCAACAAACCATTCCAAGTCTCAATTCAAACCACTGTTCAGCTTCCTGAGAAATTAAGGAGAGACTGGAGGGCATCAGTGGTGGTTTCAGCACAACTTTAGTGTATTCAGGCAGTATAATCCCACCGGGCATAGTTTTGCCACAAGCCCCTGGAGGGTTTCAGCCACAGCCTTGTGTACTAAAACTGTATAATCAGTCACGTAAACCAGGGGATAAAAGTGCTGGGGTTTGGTTAAGATGCTCTGGGAGTTGCCTCCCCAGTGCTCACCTGGATGGATACCCTTCCCCCTTGGTCAGGACATCGTCTAAGGTGACTTTTTCCTAAGATTGAAAGCCCTTACCTGGATAGGTAAGTGAATATTTATCATATCGTAAGTCTGCAAGCACAGGTGATTAACTAATACTTGTATAATATTTACCATACTTTATATTATGTTGTAGTGTGTTCTTGCTTTTAAATTGTAGTAGTGCATTCTTCCACTGTATCCAAATAAACCCCTGCATTAGTCACGTATTAGATTTCAAATAGTTGGTTTGCTTGGGCCTCACAGTTAAACCTGTGAGTTCAAATCATTTGCATAAACCTCACACTCCAGTCTCTTTTTGCCACACTCTGCTAATTTAAGATAAAAGAAAACTGTGCTGGTAGTGTCAGGAGACCCTGAGCTTTTAAGACAAGGTATTTTCTACAATTTTATGTAGGGAGCTTCTCCTCATACCAAGAAGTAACTCCCATCAAAAAGAAAAGAGAGTAATGAAACATAAAAGAATAACTGTTGTCACAATTTTTGCTGCTCTATACACATAGGCTGTTTCTCATGGCCAAAAAATGCCTAGGATGAACTTGGGTTTTTTCAGTATATATTATGTAAATGTATTACAGTTGTATTCTAATTATTGTGTTCAACTTCAGCAATGCATAGTTGATGTTCTGCAGCAACAGATGTGCATCAAGGCATCAAAAGACCTCAGATGAGTTTGTTGATCTCAAAGACTGTATCAAAGCTACAGACATTTTTGTTAGTCAACAAAGAAAGAAGAAACTGAAAAAAAAAAAAGGGCAAAGAGGATCCTAGTCTGGAAATGGAGACCAAAGACAGGAGCCAATTAACAAGCCTTATTTTCAGTAAAAAATTTAGACTGTATCCAACCTTAATACAAATGTGAATGTTGACACACTGGGAAAGTCACAATACTAAGAATGTTAAAAGCTGACAAAAATATTTTGGCTGGTATGATCATGTTCTAGGTCAGGAGGAGAAACTTGTTCTTGTGGCAGTCAGTCAGTGTCCACCTGGTAGGGAACTGCCAGGGGAGGAAGACTTTATGGTTCCAAATACACTCACATTGTAACAGGCATTTTCAGACCTACCATGATTGACAGGTTAGCATTTTTCACATGGGGAACTGCATTCACAGCTGGAACACTGGCATGCAGAAAAGGTCAAAAGGTAGCTGTAGAATCAGACAGTTGGGGACTGGAAAATATAAAATTATCCACGATGAAACGATAAAACACCTTGGCTACCATTAGAAGCTAAGACACTTCCGTCCTTTAAGTTGTGTCTTAAATACTTGTGAAAAAGACTTCTAATGTCAGGACCAGGGATACAGTGCAATGAACCATATCCTTCAGTCATATTTGGAGACACAATACTCAATCACATCATAAAGGAATATTATTCTGTGTCCTGTTTTCCATAGCATCTCAGTTCTGTCTCCTTTCCTTATGGCTCTTTGTTAGCAGGATCCTATGGTCCAGAACAATTTGTGTCATCAAACTGCTTCCCCCTGCTTCTATCCTGTCAATAAATATGACTGTGAATGATCACTTAATGGAGATCCTAGTTCAGTTCAGAAAATGTCATCTAAGTCTGTTTGCTCTAGGGATCTGATTATGTTCTTAGATCTTGTTTCACAGTGCCTCAAGCACCACTGTTTTATCTTCTTTGCAATGAATTTGATTCCCAGCTCAGTGAGACTCTGTAACACCTGAGGATAGACTTTGGTGGTTTTCATCATGGAGACAAGCTCCCTGGAATGTATTATTATTCAGATCCTCAAGAAAGGCTGTTCTGACAGTCTCAAACCTTTGTTTTCTTGAAATTATTTAATAAAATCAAGACCATAAGAAGCATGGTGCTGAAAGAAGGTATTAGAGAAATCCTGCAATAATTACCCAGGTGGATGCTGGCATTTCATTCTTAGAGTAATGCATCCTGATTGGGAAATCTACTAAGCAACTTTTTTATATGACCAAAGAATTCCATGCAAGGGGTATACATGGAGTATGGAATAACAATTAAATAGATCTACAGTACATGCACCTTGTCTTACACAATTTGAGAAGTACTTATAAGCCACAACAATGTAGCCAGTTATTATCTAAGGAATTGCACATTAATACTAACAACAGACACTCACCATAAAGAATAGATTTTGCAGTCAGCTGTAACAGTTTTAGCTGACAGTAATGCTGTTAAGCCTGTATAAAAGGGAATTTTTTCCCTAGCAGTTAAAAGATACACAACACAATATATACATAATGATTTATTACTTACTAGTTAAAGCATGTGATACTAAGTGTCCCAAAGAGTTTACTGTCATGCTCTGCTTGAAATAAAGTGCAGTACTAGAGACAGTATGATTAGATCAATCCTGTGTATGTATCTGTCTCTGCATCTGTTTGTGTTATTTTAATATTTCTGTAACATGCACTTGAATATTCAGGTTCTGCTTCAGAAAACTGCCAACCACAATTTTTATTGATAGTCTGCTTCATTGCTGTCTATGGCTATAACCAGCCCTGAACTGATGAAAGGTAAGACAATATGTTCTTTAATGATTACCTCTATGAAAAGAAAAAATATATATATTAAGAACAGCAATTGTGGTCTGTCTTAAGTGCTGGATTTTTATTTTTTTTTTTAAGTCACTTGTTTCACTGATTTTGAAAATGCCAAGCAGCAGGGGAGAAAAAAAAAAACCAACCTTAGGCCCTATTTCCTAAGGGCTATGCATTATCATTATTGACCTGTTCAAGGAGAAGTAGCAGCTGGAGGTGGAGTTGCACACAGTGTTCCCTAGCATGCTTTTACTTCAACTACAAGGACTTCTCACCAGTTATCAATGTTTGTATCTATCTAGCAGAGCTTTCACTTTCATGTTTCCTTTTCAATACAGGTCAAACAATCAATGAAGCAATACTGTTCCTCTTCAAGCACTTCAGTTTTGTAGGGTACCACTGTTACTACAATCATATCCCCTTTAATTTTCAAATCAGATTTGGATTTGTTCCAGCATAGCCTTTAGTAAATTGATTCTTAACAGTAAGTGGCTTATATTGTCCATATTTCTTCAGAAACTGTCATTGTCTTGCTTTGGAAACTTCGAGAAGTTTTAGAGAAGGGAGAAAAACTACTCTGAATCCTTGTAGAAGTAGAGCATCATCTAACATTTATTCTTTGGTGTGGTATTAAATCTCATGCTGTCATATACTTACACATATAAACACAACCACACACTCTTTCCAATTAAGTGCACTTTACAACTTCCATCCTTACAGAATCTTGTTATAAACTATAGGAATTGTCCTAATTCTCATACTACTCTTTCAACTACCTGTTTTCATCATCATCACTTCAATCGTCATCAGCCTTTCATTACTATACTTGGCTACTTACACTTTGATCCCTTAATTGGTTTTATAAATCATCTTTTTCTGATGTTTTGTCTTTGTTCTGCATGAAAGATAACACCTTTTGAACACCATTCTCCATGCATTTCCTATCATACTATATATCTCCAATTTTCTACCAGTTGCTACTTTTCCTTTGTAGCTCCCAACTTCCTTTACCAATTCAGTCTCTTTCCTAACTTTAACATATTTTTTTCACAGTAAACCTAAAAAATTTTACAAGTGAAAATATATAGAGGATGGATGACTTAATTATTTGAATTAATATCAAATCACAGATATTATCATTCACTTCACAATACTTAGCACTTAGTGGAACATTTTCAAAGTATTGAAAAAACACTGGGCAAATTAACCTCTGATATAATTCCTGGAATTAAATGGAATTATGCCATCAATTATGTGGTCCATTAGTTAATTATTCATACTGGTCACTTGGTGTTATAAGTAAGTACTAAAAGTTAGGATAACTTGCCCAAGGTATGAAACAATAGATCTGTAGCAGAACTAGAAAAAGAAACTAGTATTTTCCATGCCCAAAACCTAAATGCAATAGGCCACAGAACTTGTATTTCTGAATACCTGTAAATATTAAGAACCTCAGTATAAAATACTGAGAGACTTTCATGGATTCTTGTTTTTGTCAATAAGAATTGGAGTTGAATGTCTTTCTCAGCCACAATACTGGTCCCTTCCAACCTAGGCCATTCTATGATTCTGTGATACTCTGTGAAAGAATCCATTCTTTCCAGGGGATGTACATCTGTAACAAGTAGGTTTGAGGTTGGACAAAGCTCTGAGCAGCNAGCTGACAGTAATGCTGTTAAGCCTGTATAAAAGGGAATTTTTTCCCTAGCAGTTAAAAGATACACAACACAATATATACATAATGATTTATTACTTACTAGTTAAAGCATGTGATACTAAGTGTCCCAAAGAGTTTACTGTCATGCTCTGCTTGAAATAAAGTGCAGTACTAGAGACAGTATGATTAGATCAATCCTGTGTATGTATCTGTCTCTGCATCTGTTTGTGTTATTTTAATATTTCTGTAACATGCACTTGAATATTCAGGTTCTGCTTCAGAAAACTGCCAACCACAATTTTTATTGATAGTCTGCTTCATTGCTGTCTATGGCTATAACCAGCCCTGAACTGATGAAAGGTAAGACAATATGTTCTTTAATGATTACCTCTATGAAAAGAAAAAATATATATATTAAGAACAGCAATTGTGGTCTGTCTTAAGTGCTGGATTTTTATTTTTTTTTTTAAGTCACTTGTTTCACTGATTTTGAAAATGCCAAGCAGCAGGGGAGAAAAAAAAAAACCAACCTTAGGCCCTATTTCCTAAGGGCTATGCATTATCATTATTGACCTGTTCAAGGAGAAGTAGCAGCTGGAGGTGGAGTTGCACACAGTGTTCCCTAGCATGCTTTTACTTCAACTACAAGGACTTCTCACCAGTTATCAATGTTTGTATCTATCTAGCAGAGCTTTCACTTTCATGTTTCCTTTTCAATACAGGTCAAACAATCAATGAAGCAATACTGTTCCTCTTCAAGCACTTCAGTTTTGTAGGGTACCACTGTTACTACAATCATATCCCCTTTAATTTTCAAATCAGATTTGGATTTGTTCCAGCATAGCCTTTAGTAAATTGATTCTTAACAGTAAGTGGCTTATATTGTCCATATTTCTTCAGAAACTGTCATTGTCTTGCTTTGGAAACTTCGAGAAGTTTTAGAGAAGGGAGAAAAACTACTCTGAATCCTTGTAGAAGTAGAGCATCATCTAACATTTATTCTTTGGTGTGGTATTAAATCTCATGCTGTCATATACTTACACATATAAACACAACCACACACTCTTTCCAATTAAGTGCACTTTACAACTTCCATCCTTACAGAATCTTGTTATAAACTATAGGAATTGTCCTAATTCTCATACTACTCTTTCAACTACCTGTTTTCATCATCATCACTTCAATCGTCATCAGCCTTTCATTACTATACTTGGCTACTTACACTTTGATCCCTTAATTGGTTTTATAAATCATCTTTTTCTGATGTTTTGTCTTTGTTCTGCATGAAAGATAACACCTTTTGAACACCATTCTCCATGCATTTCCTATCATACTATATATCTCCAATTTTCTACCAGTTGCTACTTTTCCTTTGTAGCTCCCAACTTCCTTTACCAATTCAGTCTCTTTCCTAACTTTAACATATTTTTTTCACAGTAAACCTAAAAAATTTTACAAGTGAAAATATATAGAGGATGGATGACTTAATTATTTGAATTAATATCAAATCACAGATATTATCATTCACTTCACAATACTTAGCACTTAGTGGAACATTTTCAAAGTATTGAAAAAACACTGGGCAAATTAACCTCTGATATAATTCCTGGAATTAAATGGAATTATGCCATCAATTATGTGGTCCATTAGTTAATTATTCATACTGGTCACTTGGTGTTATAAGTAAGTACTAAAAGTTAGGATAACTTGCCCAAGGTATGAAACAATAGATCTGTAGCAGAACTAGAAAAAGAAACTAGTATTTTCCATGCCCAAAACCTAAATGCAATAGGCCACAGAACTTGTATTTCTGAATACCTGTAAATATTAAGAACCTCAGTATAAAATACTGAGAGACTTTCATGGATTCTTGTTTTTGTCAATAAGAATTGGAGTTGAATGTCTTTCTCAGCCACAATACTGGTCCCTTCCAACCTAGGCCATTCTATGATTCTGTGATACTCTGTGAAAGAATCCATTCTTTCCAGGGGATGTACATCTGTAACAAGTAGGTTTGAGGTTGGACAAAGCTCTGAGCAGCCTGGTCTAGTTGAGAGTATCCCTGCTCACTGCAGAGGGGCTGGACTAGATGACCTTTGGAGGCCCCTTACATCCCTAACCATTCTATGATTCTATGATTCTATAAGTAAAAATGCCAAATATTAATGCATATTAATTAATGCTTGTGCTGGTTTTGTCTGGAATAGAGTTTCTTCAGAGAAGCTAGTATGGGGCTATGTTTTGGATTTTTGTGGAAAACAGTGTTGATAATACAGAAATGGTTTTGTTATTGCTGAGCAGTGCTTAGGGTGGGACATTAGGAGTGATGGCATTTTGTTTTCCCAAGTAACCATTATGCGCGATGGAGGCCTGATTTCCTGGAGATGGCTGAACACCTGACTGCTGATGGGAAGTGATGAATGAATTCCTTGTTTCGCTTTGCTTCTGTGCATGGCATTTGCCTTGCCTATTAAATTGTCTCATTTTTATTCATCTGATTCTCTCTTCATCCCACTCCAGGGGAGGGAACAAGTGTCTGAGTGCTGCTTAGCTACCATCTGGGATTAAACCAAGACAGTGCCTCATGAAATTGCCTCATGGTATTTGGAAACACGAATGTGTGAAGGAGAAATTTAAAAAGCACAGAAAATTGATAGAGCTCCAAGATGAAGATTCTGGCCAACTTCAAGCTCTCCTCTACCAGAAATACATTATCAGCACGTGTGATAGGGATTTTTCTTGCCAACATTATTTTGCTTCTTTCCAGAGTGATGAATTTCCTGTGACTCAGGAAATTTTAGAAGAATAAAAGTTTTATCTTTCAGTAAGCTATAGGAAGAAAAATCTGAGATCAACCATGACTTTTCTTCTCTTTCTACCAAAAAAAAATCCTTGACAATAATGTCAGACTGAAGCCCAACACTGCAATCTGCAAGATGTTAATCTTAAACACTTCAAGAAATTGTTCAGTGGTATTTGCAAGAGATAAGGTGAGGACACAGGGCAGCAGTTGTTTCCTTTACTATAGCATAGTCTAGCCTGATGCTATTCACAGGTTATTCTTTGAATGACTGACAATGAATTTTAAATTTCTATTGAACTAAAATCTTGACATTTAGTACATTCGTTCTTTATGAGATGCTGAAGAAAAAAAAATAATCCCCCAATTGAATTTTGACTTTTCCCTTGCAGGTTCCTAAAAGGTCACTGGCCCTTTTTATTAGCTGCAACCATTGTCAAATCTTTGCACTAGTAGAGGGTAACAGTTAACAAGTGGGACGTTTTATGAGACCTGTGGGGAGTAAGGAGTGACAGAATCACTAAATTTCAAGACTATATTTACGCTCTGGCACTACAGTTTGGTACATTTCCCATTCATAGAAACAAAATTAATTTTAAGATATAATTATAAATTTTAGGCCCCAACAAAGTATATTTTGCTTATCAATACAAATATTCCGATTAAATTAAAAATTAACTATTTGTGGTGCCCAGATGATGTGGAGATTCCTCTCCTCATTAGACTATGTACAGTTCTAAGATTTTCTTGCACTTCATGCTCAGATGGTGACTCTATACTCCTCTCAGGTTATGTACCTACTTCCACCTCTTGTACACTTTGTTTTTATGTCTGAGTTTAGTCAAGAGCTCCTTTCTCATCCATGCAAGACTTCCCAACCTTCACATCTCCTTCCAGTCTTCCTTTTTTGTAAGAATCAGATCAGAAGAGCATCTACCCTTGACAGCATCTTGATAACCTGTTTCAGAAAGTTGTCATGTGATTCTGTGATCCTGCACCTTTTGTTTGCCATTTTCTTCCACCACTTTACTTGACCGAGGGTGATCATCCATTCCCCTGATTTTTAAAGTTTTCTTCATTATGTTAGCCAGCTACACTTGGTCAAGTATATCCAATCTTCTCCCAGCAGTTCTTGATCCTGAGAAAGGGTCCAATGGTCATAGAAATCAAATCTCTGTTGTTGACACCAGCAGACACAAATATATGTTCATCCACAAGATCAACCCACTTCTTAAACCCTTGTCAACAGGATTGAGAAGAAAAGCATCTGGGACTCCAGCCTCTGTGCCCTTTTCCCTCACCCCCAGAGTCATGTCTTCACACTTGGTATATGCTCCAGATCTCCCTGATGTCATTAATGTCTGTGAGGAAAAGTAGCAAGGGGTGAAATGTTGTAGAGTTGGACAAGCCTCAGCAGTCTCTCCATAACATCCCAAATCCAAGTGCCTGTCAAGTAGGTAACCCTCCCAGGTCAGCATGTTGGGTGGCTAGATGTTGTCCTCTCCCCTGAAGCAGCAGTCTCCCACTGCTGTCACTCACCTCTTCCTCCTAGTGTTGCAATGGGGCTTAGGATCAGCCTGCTTGAGTGCTTCACTAGTTCACTAGACACAGTTCTCAACCTCTTTCCTCCTCCTGGGGTGCTGACCTTAGTCTCTGAATGCAGATCTTCAAGGGATTGATTTTATAATGGTCCTATGAACAAGAAAAACTATCCATGAGCAACATAAACATCCAGTAGAAAACATCTAGGGAATGTAAGTAAAAATAATTACTTACAATGACGGCCTGCATACATATAGATATTTGCTGGCATAGATACACTGAACTAAGTATTCTAGTGTAGTTCTATGAGTCTTAGATCTCATGTGGACATTCTGCATGCTCAGACTGTTAGACTGTTAAGTGACTATTATTTTGTAAGAGAATTTCCATACTGATGATAAATTAATACAGCTATAGCAGCATAAATTATACATATACCAGGAAATATGTATTTGTAGGCAATGCCTCCAGTAATATTAAAGTTGCTATGAGTTGCAACAATTTAATGGAGTTTCTTTGATTTGCTTTTCTTTTGCTTGCATATTTTTGTGGAATTTTTTTCTTCTCTTTTATTGCTTTTTGGTTTTGTGTCTGTTCTGTTGGTATGTTGGTTTGGAGTTTTTTGTTTGTTTTTGTTTTTTTTTTTAATAGTGATGTAGATATTTGATTCTGTGGTATGTGAAAATGAAAAATCATCATTCTAATGTCACTGGGATAATTTTATTTGATTGTCTGTGTGTATCCTGAAATGCTGTTCATTCAGTATAAGTGGTTTTACAGATTGTTCCCTATGTACTTCTGAGTGATTATGAACTCTATTATCTACAGAATTATGCAAAATTTCAGAGCTCAATAAGCAATAAATGACCATGATTAACGTACCTTGTTCTGTGACAGCATTTGACATCACAGCCCAGGAGAGATGTCATAGTTATTGCTCTGAAATGGTTTTAAACAAAATTCTTTTGTTTATTGTCCTCCTGCCATTGTCTGCTTCTTCTATTGTCCTCCTGCCTACCATGTCCTCTTTCTTTCAGCCAATTTCAAGATGATTGTTGAAGCATTTTCCTTACATAATACATTAAATGCAAACAGACATCTTTACATTTCTAGACTTCTTAAAGTTACCAAAGAATGAAATTTCTACATTATTATTGTTGTAGATGCTTCTTTTGATCTGAAATAAACAATATTCTGAGAACCTGAGATTCTCAGAAAGATTTTTGCAGATTTTATTTTATATTATCTCAGCTGATAATAAACCATTTGGTATACTTTTACTACCTGTGCTGATATATGTCAATTCAGTGTAAATGGTTTTCTCTTCATATTTCAGCTAACATGAAGGAAAGAATTGTCTCCCACAGATACTTGGTTAAGGCAGCTTTTTAAGTTCTCTAGAATTGATACCTTCATTTTTTCTTGATACAGAAACATTTGTAACTTATTCATGAGTAATAATTGCAGACACATCTTTTGCTCTTTCTAGGATATCTCTTAAGTTTTACACAGCACATTTTTCTTGTTGGTGAATGGAAGTACTCTATTCTGGGGATTAAAGATAGAATACACTCTAGTTTTTAAAAGTTTGCATGCAGCGAGAAAGCTGAGCACAGAGCGACAATGCTCGCTATAGGATCATAGCCTTTTTTTTTCCTTTTAATCAGCAGGGGTGGGCTCCCCCCATCTCAGGCAAGCTGGTGGGAGCCAGGGAATCAGATAGAAAATCTCGGCGTCTCTTGCGGGAGCAGCCAAGAGGATCATGTGGCTGGGGGGAGTACTCCCATTGCTAGCCGCAGAGATTTAAACGTGGTTAAGCCAGAAGCACTGCTCAGCTTGTGTGCAGCAAGAAAGCAGAACCTCTCCCTAGACTGCCTTGTTGGCACGCAAGAAGCTGGGGGGGGGGGGCAGGGTGTGGGGAAGAGGTAAAAAAAAACAACAAAAAAACCCACAAAAACAAACCATCCAGTTGAACTTGCTCCTTGGTGTCCACTCAGCACAAGAAGGCTGTAGTTCTGTCTGAAATAAAAGTTTATGTTGGAATTCAGAGAGATATTGCACAAAAGGATGTGGGGGGTGCAGATGACAGGTTGCAGAGAATGCCACATCCTCTTCCTGGCCTCAGAGGGTAATTCCCATGGCTGTGTGTGGTGTGAGCAGGTAGATGATCTGCTCAGCTGAGCAGCCCAGCTTGAAGATGAGGTTTTGAGGCTTCAAGCTGAAGTGGAAAGACTCAGGTGCATTAGGGAATGTGAAATTGAGATAGACTGCTGGAGCTATGCTCTGTGCTCCCTTCAGCAGACAGATAACACACAGGAACAAGGGGTCTCTGTATCCTGCCTCACTCAGACAAATAACAGAATCCTAAGTAAAGGGGTTGAGTGGAGGGAAGTTCATGGGCATGGCAGAAGGAGAGCACCCCTCTTGCCTGCTTCTATTCCTCAGGTGCCTCTGAAAAATAGATATGAGGCCCTCCTGGAAGGCATTCAGTCTTCTTATAAACAGCTGGAGGGTGGGGGAGTGGTGGAGGGGGAGGCTTGGAGGCATGTCCCACCTTGTGGAGGCAGGTCCCACCTTGTGGAGGCAGGTCCCACCTTGTGGAGGCAGGTCCCACCTTGTGGAGGCAGGTGGGTTCTCCCTCCACCCACCTCACCCTCCCCTCCATCATTGCCCCCACTTAAGAGGTATGAACCTCTGGAATTTGATGCCCCTTCTAATGAAGACCTATCTCTTGACTCACATGTAGCTTGTCCTTCAGCCCTACAACTTAGGACTTCCTCAACAAGGAAGAAAAGGAGGGTTATAGTAGTAGGCAACTCTCTGTTGAAGAAAACAGAGGGGCTAATCTGCAGACCCAACCCAGCACATAGGGAGTTCTGCTGCCTCCCTGGGGCTCAGGTTAAAGACATTAAAAAGAAGCTACCTGATCTGTTACACCCCTCTGATTATTATTCTTTAATAGTTTTCCAGGTGTGTAAAAATGAGATTTCTAAGACGAGCCAAAATGCAATCAGGAAGGACTTCAGGGCCCTAGGGTAGACAATTGGTTGAAGGTTTGGGTGCACAGGTAATTAGTTTTCTCATCAGTCGCTCAAGTAATGGGGAAAAATACAGATAGAGTGTGGAAAACACATGTAATTAACACATGGCAGAGAGACTGGTGCCACCGTTTAAATTATGGGGGTTTTGATCATGGAGAGGTTTATATGACACGTGATCTGCTGGCATCATATGGGATACATCTCTCTCATAGGAGGAGGATTCTGTCACAAGAATTGGCTGTGCTAATTGACAGAGCTTTTAACGATATGAAGGGGGGAAGGGGAAACACCTATACTGCAGTAAATAAACTGAAGACAACTAAGGGGTGTTGTGTCAGCTCCAATATTACCTCAGGGTTGGTACCAGTTGGGAGGTTCTTGAGTATGGGAGACATTGTAGTATGTGTTTACTACAGGCCACCTGATCAGGATAAGGAAGCTGTTGAGGCCTTCTACAAGCAACTGGAAGTAGACT
This sequence comes from Ceyx cyanopectus, assembly GCA_013401355.1. Taxonomy (NCBI): domain Eukaryota; kingdom Metazoa; phylum Chordata; class Aves; order Coraciiformes; family Alcedinidae; genus Ceyx; species Ceyx cyanopectus. Next base: position 15,563 of record VYZU01084173.1, read on the forward strand.
CACAATCACAGGCTCTGGTAGCCATGGGGGACTTTAATTACCCTGACATTTGTTGGGAAAGCTACACAGCCAGGCACACGCAGTCCAGTAGCTTTCTCCAGAGAATTGATGATAACTTCCTAATACAGGTGTTGGAGGAGTCAACAAAGAGAGGAGTGATGCTGGACCTTGTACTGACCAAAAAAGAGGGACTGGTTGAGGGTGTGAAGGTAGGAGACACGCTTAGCTGTAGTGACCATGAGATGGTGGAGTTTAGAATTGCAGGCAGCAGGTAGAGGGCCACAAGCAGGATTGCTACCCTGGACTTCAGAAAGGCCAAGCTTGGGCTCCTCAGGGAACTGCTTGGAAAAGTCCCATGGGACAGGGCCCTAGAAGGTAAAGGGGCTCAAGCAAGCTGGCTAATATTCAAACACCATTTCCTCCAGGCTCAGGATCAGTTTATCCCAAAGAGCAGGAAACCTAGTAAGAGAGTTAGGAGACCTGCATGGTTGAGCANTGAAAAGTTCTTTGCTGATATAGGCATTTAGCAACAGAGCTAACGGCTTGATTCTTTAGTAAAAAAAAATTCACACAAATCTGCTCTTTAAAGAGGGATATCTATCACTCAATACAGTGAGAGCAGCAACAGCTTATAGTCATCTGATTGGTAACAGTGAAACCAGTAACCCAGCTCTGCAAATCATGGAAAATGCTAACAGTCTGAGAAGCCAAGTGGCTGGATAACTTCATTGAATTTTATAGAAAACTGACTATTTTCAGCCAACTATTATTAGTGTAGTAAACTCTTAAGAAATTATAACAGATATCCCAAGAAAAAAAGAGTCCAATACATCCTACTAAAAATGTCTGAGTGACAAAATAGTACAGATGCCTCATCTGCCTCATGATCCCACGGAATAATAAAAACCTAACCAGGAGATATAATATTTAAAAAATTTAGTCAGTTGACCATATAATATTAAAAGCTCTTTAAATTCATATTGAAAAGAGAAGAAGACATAAAAGGAAAACATCAGGATATATAAAAATATGTTAAAATATACATATTAGAAATTACTGGACAGTATAACAAATCTGTTTATTTTAATAAAAGATGGTAAGCTGCAGGCTGTTTGTACCTATCCCAGAGAAAATTATTTAGGTAACAATACCTGATGATGACAATTCTATAGCTAGCTCTAAAACCAATACAATTTTCTATTAAAATTATGTATTTCATATTAAATTATGTCCAAAGGTTTAAAAACTACTTCATTCTTGAAAGACAGAGTTATAATATTACTGGATACAAACAGGATAATGCATCCTATGCAACATTACTAATTGAAAAATCAGATTCTTAATCTATACCATATTCATAAGTTTCTTATATGGCCAAAGGATTTCCAAAACACTTTTTTTTTTTTTTCTCTGTCTATCTTTGCCACCTATCTTCATTAACTGCTGGCTGGATATGCCTGAGAGATAATACACAATTATTTGGAAGCAGGCATCAAATTTATAGATAGCCAGGGCACACCTGAGATGCATCCTATTCTAAAGCTTCTAAGATCTTCACTTTTGGTTCGAAGAATTAAAAATATTTTTTTAGTGTATGTCCTAAAAATAGTTCTTACATGATCTTTCTGAAGACTAAGAAGCTATGTCATATAGGCTTATGGTTTTAATGGTCAACAAAGTGTCTCCATCTTTCACTTGTAAATACTGAAGTAGTCAGATATCCTATTAGTATATATTCAATTTAAAATAGAAAAGCAAAACTATCAACAGGTTGAAAGCTTGTGGGAA
>VYZU01084179.1:0-31806 GCA_013401355.1 Ceyx cyanopectus
TTTTCCCCTTCCAGAGCAGCCAGCCCAGCTCAGCCAGCCCAGCGAGCCTCGCTCCAAACATAGACCAGTGTAAGAGAGCCAAACTGAGGCCAGTGGTCTGTCAGCAGATCATCCAGCTTGGGAGGAGGCAGAAACAGGATTTGCTGTCAGCTTCGTGCCAGTGACAGCACCGTGACATTGCTTGCTGTAGATTAATGTGGGAGAAGGTCCTTTCCGACAACCCCTGCAAAACAGTTCAGCTTCGAGTGGAATTACAACGGTCCTTTTAGATAAGTGTATTTTTGCCAACTGATCCCCAACAGCACTCCCAGTGGTGGGGAAAGCTGAAAATATTACTGTAAATACAAAAGGGAAGACATACTTGGCATCCCTTTACATTAGAGCTGGCTCAGAAGAACGTCTGCGTAGCTGTTCCACTGCCAAGATGGATTGTAGTCAGATAGTACACATTGCAAAGGAACCAGAGCACACACTGAGATCTGTTGGGGTTTTTTTAACAATAGTTTATTTGTGTTTCAAAGGGATAGTTACAGGAATCCAGATCAATATGCTTGTCCAGAACTATGCCTTCCTATTTTAGGGCCTGGATGAATAGGAGGTTACTTGAGTTCACATGCATAGCGAGGGACCGGTGCCTGCGGTAACGCAGCCTCCCAGGCTTGTTACTTTGCCTTTTGAAAGGGAACCTGAAAGAGCTGTAAGACTGAAGTTACCATTGTTCTGGGTCCTGGAGTTTTACTGGTTTCCAGCAAAGTTCTTGTGGTGTTGCATGTTGGGAGGCTCTTTATGAAGGGTGAGGTCGTGTCTCAACAGGAGGTGGTTGGAGCTCAGAGCTCCCCGTCCAAGGTGCTTAGAATTCGATGGAACCGTTTCAGACACGTGTCCAGAGAACAACCAAGGTTCAAACTGAAGGGGAAGGAGGGTCGTCCATTGCAGTTAAATGTTCCGATTCTTTTAATGGCAAATTATAAAAGTGACGTTTTCCTTTGAAAATATCTTCAGTTTCCCAGGCCCAGGGTTTGAACCCACCTGTACATTTTATGGTTTCAGCACTCCACCCCTTCAGCTGGACAAGAAAAACGGTCACTGAAGGAGCTGGTTGCATGAAATAGTAATAAAAAAAAGATTAGTTTTGTTTCTGAGAAATTTTGAAATGCTGTTCCTGACAATGAGTTGTAAGTGCTTGTGAATTAGACCTGTAATTGCTTTGAAAATCTTGGTTTACGACTTGTTTTGGCTTTTTTTTCCCTCCACGGATCTTGATACATCTTTAAGGGGACAGGCAAAACAGGAGTTTGAATAGCCAAGGGTAATTAAATCCTCAGGGTAAGAGTAAGATATTTCCTTAATAGAATTTAAGCTTTGATTTATAGCAAGCAATAACTTTGTGATGGGTTTAGGCAAAGAGGTACCACTGCTGCACCTGGGGTTTTGAGGGTAAAATTGTGTCCATTACTTGAGCACAAATGGTATCTAGGGGATGATGAATTATGCTGCTCGTGCTTCAAGTGGTGCCACTGCTTTTTTTGTGAAGTGTAGACTCAACAAAGGATATCAGCAGACAGAGACAGTTCTTCTGAATTTCAACCTGTGACAACTTTCTCAACACACACTGCTCTAGGTTGTTCCAAGGGGCTATCTTGAGGGCTGCGTTCCAGTGCAGCAGTGCTTCAGAGTTCAGGCTCTGGTGTCATCTGGCACATTTCTGATGTCTCTGGCTTTAGCTGATGACATCCTGTTACATGAAGAATTTTGGCTGGTGCATGGTATTCTCCTTTCAGTGCTTTACATAGCTGAGGAAGACACCATTCTGACTAAGGCAGTGGAGTGTGCAGCAGAAAACTGTGAGGAGGAGGTTCTTTAATCCTGGCTTAATCTTCTTCACTTTTCTTCTCCCTCCTCAGTGTGTTTGGGCATTGCCCAGCATGTGGCGAGGCAGTCACTGGTGGTGGCACTGTGGCAGGGGCAATAACCTGTGGTAGTCTGAGGGGAAGGCAAGAGAAAGTTGTGATTCAGCAGGGATTTCACAGCTCTCACTCTTAATTGCATGAGAAGGTGAATGATTGAGTAATTTATGAAGAGGATGTGGATTATCTTCTTTGGTTTCCCCTCAGTGCTGTTGGTTTGTTTTTATCTGAGCTGGTGGGATGGGGAGAGCAGGCAAGGCTTTTTCTAGAGGGGAAGATTTTAAAGGCTTTAAAGAAGCAAGACAATATCTCCAGAAATCCATGAATTGGGAACCAGGCATAACTGTGGATGATATTTTGAGAGCAGAGCTCTTACCAGATCCAAGTCCTTTCTAAAAAAGAAACCTTAAGCATGTTTCTGACCCAACAGAATGAGGGGACTGGTCCACCACTGCTGTGATGAGGGACAGTGAGAGCTCGGTCCAGAAGATGCTTGCACAATCCTTCCTGGCTCTGGCTGAGACTTGAAGTCCCTTGTTGTCCTGAGCACAGTAGAAATGTCTGCACTCTGACACTGCCTTGCAGATAACTGGCTGGGAAAGGATTTCTTCAGGGCTTACACTCCACCTCCACCCACACTTGCAGTCCCAGAGTCACCAAAGAAATTTAAAAAATATTCTGCCAAATGTTTGCTCAGTTTTCTTTTTTTTTTTTTTCCTCCTTTTTGTATTTAACCCCTGTTACGATTCTTGATTTATTTTTTTTTTCTTTGTCCCTGTCTTCCCTCAGAAGTTTTCCATCCTGGGCACTGATCCTTAGGAGTTGGGCATGTAGGAGACTCACACAGATTGCCTCAGCAATAGTCACCTTGCAAGTGCTTCCACGCAATGTTTTTCCCAGTGCAGGTTTGTGATCTGGGTGTTTTATGTAGTAATTTTTGATGGTAATCAAATCAGGGTTGGATTTCAACATCTTTTGAAGAGAGGGACTGCATGGTACAGACTGCATTTCAGGGAGTACACCCAGCACCTCATGTGCCTGCTCACTCATTCTTCACTGCATTCTTACCACTGCTGGAGCTGAGGGACCAACCTCTGTTTGCCCCTGTTCAGGAGCAAAGTCACTGAACCAGAAGGGTGACTCAAAATCAGAGGAGTTCCTGTTTTGATATAATGAGAACCTTTTGTTTTGTTTTTTTTTTTTTAGTTGTTCTTTGCACATTTTTTAGTAGAAACAGTGACCTTCCCCATCTGTCATCTGCAGCACGATGCCACGAGAGCCCCGTGTTAGGTCTACACACACTTAGAGTGGAAGAGAGGACAGGGTGCAGCCTCAGGCTCAGCCCAAGTCACGTCCAGGGGCTGAGAAGCTGGTTTATGATGTGTGTGATGTGCTTCTAGCCTCAGTTGGCTCTTGGCTGTAGAGAACCATGGTGTGTCTCAGTATGGCTCCCACCACCAACACAGTGGAAGTACAGGAACTCTGATGTACAGTCGGTGGTTCTTGTAGGAAGTTTATGGCCTGTTCCTGTATCAAGATTTTCAGTGTGTGCACAGCTGGAGAGAAATGAAAGCAGCAGATTTATTCCCAAGGAGGTGGGTTAATCCTGTTTCAGCAGCTGCTGGACAGGGGTGGGTAGCAGGAGAGGGAGAGCTCTCTGCAGGTCCAGGGCAGCACACTGTGAGGTGCATGCAGATGAGTTTCACCTCAGCACACACACTGCGTCACCTTGGCTTCCTTAGCAGATCTGTGCTTCAGCATCCCCAGAGAACCCCCAAACCAATTACCAATTACATTCAGTGCTTTAATTAAACAGAAAGGTGGGCACATGCTCCAGCTTCCCTGTGAGCCACAGCATTAAATAATCCCTGGAATGATGACAGTCCCAGCAAATTGGGGCACTGCTCACTGCTTCTCTTCACGTAGCGTCAATTTACCTCAAAGATTCCCCCTGTGAGTGGTGAGTTTAGTGTCTTCCTAACCTGCCTCAGAGAGGGTCTGAGTCTTGGGGATGTTATGAAGAGCCTCGAGCATCTGTTGGAGTCTGAGGGAGCCCTGTGCTGTTAAGGGCTGGCTGGGATATGCTCAGAATCCTACAGCATCTGGGCCCTGTGTGTAAGACCTGATATTAAAGCAAGGAGCATATCCAAAACTTGTGCCACAGAGGGAAGTGCTGGCAACCTGACAGGAGCCCAAAGGTTGTGCTTCATTTGCATGTGCATTTGCATAATTGCAAATGCATGAGATGCACATTAATAATCACTCTTGCATCTTTATCATTTTCAATAAGTACAGGGAAATTTTCTTGCTCTTGGAGTTCATCAGCAATAAAAACCTGCAGTGTCCTCATTCTGTAATCTCAGGGAATTAGGGACACCTTGGGAGGGACACGTTGTTGTTCCATTGGATGTGTCTGCCCTTAAATCTGACATCCATAAACTATAGCACTGGAGTAGTTGTGGGCAAGAGAAATGAACTTTGAAGGGAAAAGTACTTTGAAATCTTTATACTAGTGGGGATATTTTTAAGGAGCCTAGAAAAGCTGACACCTGGGTGCTGTTAATTCTGGTGTAAGTTCTACTGCCTCTTACTTTGTTCAGAGCCTCAGCAAAACCCTCTGGGGTGTGACCAAGGATGAGTGTAATTCTTCTTTGTAAGGACTTAGTGGGACTGACTTCGAGTGGCATGTTGGATGGAGCTGGTTGCTCTGGTTGTATAGTCTGATACTGACCCTGCCACAAAGACACTTTCTCAAACAGGCAGATCGTAAAAAGGGTTAAAAGAGTACAGTCAGAGGGTTTGGATAGTGGAAAAAACCTCTTCTGTTTTGTCTTCTTTTAACCTTCTCAACTGAAGGTCTCTCATTCTCAAGCTTGCTTTGCGAAGTCGTCTGTTCTGCCGCCGCTCTCCTGCACTGTGCTGTGATGTCATTGCTTCACTGCTGGAAATCACTGTGGTTTTAGGATGGAGAGTGGTAGATTTCTGCAAGTGATTAAATGATGCAGTTGTTTGTTGCTAGAGGAACCCAACTGTGATGGCCTTGATTTGATGGACCAGTGCTTTGTTCCAGCCTGGAAAGTTTGGGCTTTGCTCATGTACATTCTGAATATTTTTCTTAGAGTTGGCCTGAAAATGAGAACTCAAATTCAATATTTTTTGACTTTCTAATGTTTGTTTTCATTTTTTCGCAATTTAAAACTTTGTAGAATTTTTTCAGGGTGGGGGAAGGATATGATTATACCCATCCAAACCCATCGCTGTCCAATGGCTTGGATGGAGATGGCTCAAATTCAGAGTCCTCCTTTTTTCATTTGGGTCTTGAGTCAAATCTAGGTGGGTACTGTAATTGTGTTAGAGGGTATAATGGAATAAATTCACAAATCCCATCTTGATCTTCTTTTAAAACAATAGTATAACAGAAACTTTACACTAAATCATTCAAAAAAATCTTTTTTTTTTTCTCTTAAAAAAATATTAATAGGGGTCATAGTTATTGTTCCTTTATCATCTTTGCTGTATGTGCTGTAATTATAGAATATTACCTTAATTGGGAAAGGCAGGGTAGGTTATGTATTTGCTGCTTCAGCATCTCAGTCTAATGTCTCTCTTGGGAGACTGGCTGTAGAGTTTTCTCAGTTAAAAAAAAGGAGATCTTCATTAATTTCTCCAAAGAAGCAATAGCCTGTGAAGAAGTGGACAAGCTACTTATAAGGCTTGTTCTGCATGATGGGAGTCCTGTGGTTTTGCAGCAGCAGTGCCATGTTTCAGACACCTGCTTTGCCCCAGCAGGGTGTATTTGTTGCTGGTGATTGTCTGCTGCACTGTGTGGTTTCTCAGGGACCTGGAAAAACTGCTGGCTTTTTGCATAATTGGCTTTACATTTCAATTTCAGATGCATTAAAACGTTCCTAAACTTAACACATAGGAGACTGAGCAGGCATTGATTGTGTTGTCTAAAGCAGAGATCTCACATTTTCCTTCCATGGGATTTCAGTTTACCCTTCAAATAATGTTTGTGCCCTCAGAGTCATTGTGGCTTCTGTGCTTACTTTGAAACTCTATTGATCATGTAATTAAAGTGTCTTCTGACTGTCTCGGGAATCTAGCAAGATTTAGACCTAGTCTTTCTTGGCCAGTTTCAAAAACCTCAATCTGTCCTTCATTTTAATCTGAACTCCCAACATGATTCTTGCAGTTACATACAGATCTTGCAGCCTCTGCTCCTCAGCCTTCAACTGTGCAAAATTCAGTCCCCTAGAAGAGGTGGATGGATCTCAGTCCTGCACTGTGTGTTAGTTGAAGTCTTGCACTGCAGCTCATTTTAGTGGCAGTAGACTTTTATCTGCTGGCCCCAACACAGGGCATCACTGTGCAAACGTGGGGATACATTCCCTTGGCCTCTGCCTGCTTCTAGCAAAGCAATGGGGATGATTCTAGTACTACTTATTTATAAAATATATAGATATTTAAAATCTGATGGACAGATGAATGCAACAATCATCATTTATTCTTCAAAACCATCATGAATTCATATTCTGTTGGCTGTGAAGCACCAAAGGTGCTTGCACAAAATACCACTTTGGAAGGATCTGTGTTTGATTCACTAAATGAAGTAGAACTACAAAAGTAAGCCAGTAAAAAAGACTTAAGACTGTCAGCCATCCAGCCTCTTCATTTCACTGGTGTCTTTCCTAGCTGCTACTTGAAAGCCCTTCACAAAATTGTCAATACTTTTAAAAGCTGTTTGGGCTAAATGGTACAATTCTAGATGCAGCTGAATTATTTTGGGAAAGAAAGGGTTTAACACAGTTGTTTTAAAGAATAAAATACACACTAGTAACAAGAGGAGGCAAGTCAAGAGTGAATGTGAGTACACTCTGGCACAGAGCTTCCCAGCTGAGGGATAGGACGCAAAGAGCCTATTGGCCAAAAGTTTCTGTCCAAGGCTTCCAGAGTCCAGCATTACCTATAATCATGTCCAATCTCTTGCTGATCCAAAAGCCAATTTTTCAACTCAATTCCGGCTGAAATTAGAAACCTATGTAAAGATCTCAGATTGGTGAAAAAAGCCTGTTACCATGCATGCCAGAGATCATTCCTGCTGCCACGTTCTGGACCAAGTGCAATTTCTTCTAATAAAACCATTTCTGGCAAAGCTGTACATTAGGAGTTAGTGTAATCGAATCTGGATGTGAGGAAAGCATGCAAACTTGCTTCCAAGTCAGCGAGAGTTAGGCAGGATTTAATCCTCCATGTATTTTTATTATGATATAAAAAGCTGTTATATTGGTATTTTAAATACATTTATCAAAAGGAAACTGCAAATCCAAAGTCACTTCCAAATTTCCCACTGATACAGGAATGAGTAGCTGAGACAATTCTGAAGTGAACTAAGGCAATGGGATTTTGTAATAGGGCTTTAGCTGCCAGGAGACCAGCACTCGGATTTGACTTTTAACCAGTTCACACTAGACATGTGCAAACATTTTCCCTGAACATTTGCTGTAGCGTGAAGCTGATTATTATTGTTCCTTTTTTTTTTTTTTTTCTTACCCTTTCTGTTTGTACTCATCTTTCTGTTGGCTTCTCCCAAACATCCTAGCAACCCATAGGATCTCCTGGGATGTCAGAGCTAGTCACCAGCCATGCACCAGCCAGCACCACTTACTTAGGGGCCTAAGAATAGGAGGCAGCAGACATTTCTATTAAACCCTATATTTTAAAAAAGAGCTTGGCTCTCATTTATTTGTCTAAATAAGGTCCAGATTTTCAGAAGAGCTCAACAGACTGTGTGCTGAACACTTGTGAAAATAGAGTCTACATTTCACGTCTACTCTGGGGCTCAAGGCTTTCAGAAAGCTGGCCTCAAATTTCTTGTTCTTGGACAAACAATGAATGTTTGGGGATACCTTGGGGTTGATTCTGCCTCCCTTGCCCTGGGGTTTCCAGTGGTGTGACGCCATCCAAGGCGAGTGGCTGGGCTGGCGTGGCAGCCTGCGGGATGCTGTGGGAGGAAGTGGTCAGGGGCCTTGGATACGGGAGGCAGGTATTTCATTCCTTGCTCCACCACAGATGGCCTTCGGGGTCTTTGCCTGGGGTTTTCAGCCTGGTTAATGGATGTCTGAGGGTCAAAGGGAAGCCATTCAGCTTTTGCATCCTAAAATTAAGATGTTTTGAAAGGACCCGATTTTGAAACCTACCTCTGCTCTTTAGCAGCAACCCCAGATTAGGTGGCGAGTGGGGGCACAGTCACTGCTCAGAGCTCTGTTCTCTGTTGGCATTTCTGACTTCTTGGTTTGTTTGTTTGCTTTTGAAAATTCTTGCTGCCTAGGGATTTGTGAGGACAGAGTGTTTGGGAGCTAAGCTAATAGAGAGACAGTGTATATCCCATGTACCAAACCTGAAGCCCAATTTAGAGCAGCCTTGGGGCATCTCTCCATCTTTTCATTCCTTCTCAGTACCAATTACTTTTGAATTCTCAACAACCCATCCTGAAGCCCGACTGTACTACAGTATCTTTCATCCCTAAAAACTACACAGCAAATATATTACATAAACCACACAGGGATCATTTTACCCATCTTTAGAAAGCAGCCTTTGTGGGTTTGGAAAGTGTGAGAACAGCAGTGTTATGCAGGAAGCATCATTTTTAATCAGGATGCTTTCATCTACTCAGTGAGAGTCCCTTGCCAAAAGCACTCTCATCTCTGACCCCTTATGCGGTGATATAATGTGGTTCCTCCTGGGGCATGAGAGACACTAAGGTCAGCTTTGCCATGTAGTTGAAATTACTGATATTAAAGAGGATAATTGGCATTTCTACCACCTGGTATGGTTAATAAGACAGCATCCAGATCAACTGTCCAGAGAACTGTAAAATAATCATAAGGAGAATAGAGATCTTTAATAGCAATAAAAGTATAATAAGGCTCTCTAAATAGAGTAACAAAAGTTGAACGAACCCAGTATTAAAACACTATGAGGATTAGATTATTATTTTTTTTTTTTAAGTCCATAACAAGGAGATCCTTTGGCACACAAGTCCAAAATCAAATTTAACAAGCGAGTTAAATAAGCAATTAGGAGTGGGATTTAAAGCTCCTTTCCGGTCTCGACTGCTCTAGCTGAGCAGGAGTAGAGATCTGCCTGTTGTGCCACAAACCCCAGTGCTGGCCCTGCTTCAGCTGTGGGGTTACCTGAGAGACTGGCAGGTTTAGAACCAGATTGAAGACCTGATTCTCCTGGTGGGTCAGAGTGCCCCAGGTGACCCTATTTCACAGGACAGCCTCGTGTCTGGATGCTCACCCAGGATGCTGGAGACCCATATTCCATTTTCTGCCTGGGAGAGGTCAGACTGAAAGCTCCTTCTTTCCAGAAAGATCTCTGCCCAGGGAGCTGGTTGCTGTGCACTGGGTGCATTTTCCAGTGCTGCAGTCAAGTTGTACTGGTGTTTTAATAAGAGCACAGGAGTCATTGGATAAGGAGAAGGGGGAAAAAACCTGAGGCCTTGTAAAAAGCGCTTTTGCCAATGGTCGGAGACCTGAGTTCCAGCCCTAACTCCAAGGTTGTTTAAGTGTTTTTCACAGAACAGCTGAGCAAGCAAAGAAGCAAAACCAGAGGAGCTTGGGAAGTTCAAAGGAACCGAGTGAGGTGCCTTTAGGGTTGGCGGAAGTTTTCAGGTTGCTGTTTTTAAGCACAGGAATCTAAATTCAGAATCTAAATCTGAAGATCCAAGTCCTATTTTGGCGTCTTCCTGGTACACTCTCAGAAAAAAATTATCTTTGTCTTAAAAATTGTGTATACACTGAGCAACAGGCAGATTTTCTGTTGGCCCAGGTCTCCCAGGAAACTATAGTATCCTTCTAGCTCAGCCACTGGGATTTTACTGGCAAATCACATGTCAATGTGTGAGGTCCACAGATACTGTAGGCTGGAGGAGCTCCATGACTGATACTGCTGGTATTCATGTTTGCACCACTGCCATTTGAAGAATTTGATCACTTAACCATAACAAAGACAAAAACCCCCATTCTATTTACTCTTCTAACCGATGAATCTGTTGTGGACGTCCTTAAAACACGGTGGGATTTTTAAGCCATTCTCTTCAAGTGTTGTTACAAGAGGGATTTTTGCAAAGCTGGACTGGTGTGCTGCCATCCCTGGCAATTCTTTGTTGATAATGGACTCCCTCTCCTTTAAAGTCTCTGTTTCTGCAATTATTGGAAATGTCATGGATGGTAACGGAGCGGCAAAGTGAAGGCAACCAAGTGTTTTGGAGGAGTGCAGTGTTTCAGCCACATTGTGCTTTGCCATTTTCATAGAGCATCTGTCTTGCTCAGGAGCGTGTCCTGGTTTAACTCTCTCCTGAGCAGCGGTGCTGGCCCTGCACTCAGCACTAGACGTGTCCCTTTTCATTCTCCTTTCTATGACCCAATATTTCCCTTCAGCTATTTTATATTTTACAAAGAAACTTTTTATCTGTAGCCACATGTGCAAAACTCTCAAATGGGCTGTTTCAAATCTAGTCAAGGTCATTGAAAAGAGATATTTTTTAAGTGGCTAGGGCTCTTAAAAGTCCTTTTGGATTCCCCAGAAGCAAAAAAAGCAGCATTTACCCTGTAAGCCATATAGATCAAGGACTTTGAGTATCTTTCAACATCCTAAAGCCCGTGCAGACTTTAAACTGGTATTCCCAGCTCATTCGCCAAAAGGAGAGGAGGAGGAAAATGAAATGAACTGAAAGCTTTTGCCTTGAGGTCTGGTGCAACAGGCCTTCTGAAGTCTGGAGTCGGAATTGTTTCAATCTATGTAAATATCGGGAAATTAAATTCCATATGTCCCATGCCAGATGCTCCCAGCTGCTGCTGCAGTGTGGGGAACGGTAAGTAGACAGTTCAGCCTTGTCAGGCAGTGGGGAGGGAGGGAAAAAAACCCCAACATATAACTCAGAAAGGGTGGGAGGAGGCAGATTGTCGTTTGGAGGTCAGGAGGGTAATGCTCACGAGTGCCTATGCCAGTGAGCTGACAGGCCACATCACTGCACAGTTGTGAGTGCCGTGTGAGGCTTCGGACTGGAAGACCCCAGTGAGAGCATCCCAGGACTTGGCGTGAGAGCTCGACTCGAATGTATGTTGTTTATTTCCAAGCGTATAGAAATTGCATGTGTATGGGAAAGGGTCAGGTTTGGACTCGGAGTGGCTCAAGCGGGTAAATCCAATTTTTTTGTAGCCTGGGAAAAAGGCCCCATCACTGAACCATCTAGCCCTTGCTGGTGACAGCACAGGCCGCTCGTCACTGCCTGCTGTCGCTCCACCCCCGTGCTGGGCCATACTCCACCACTGCCCATGTTCATCTCCCCAGCCTTTTGGCCGGGCCTTATTTAGGTCTGGGGCCAGGCTGCTCACACGTTTATTTAATAGGTTTGTTATTTATACCGTGGGCCTCACGCTGTGGAAGGGAAAGAAACGGAGCGACGCAACCACAATTTAAAATGACCCGTTCTTAAAAAAGCACAACACACGCCCTAATGAAACGAGAGATTTCAGAATCCTCGTGGAAATTCCAGCTGCCCTAAAAATAGGCACGGATCTCACGTCCTCACGGATCCCTCGCCACGCTCCTGGCCGGTGGCGCGGCCGTGGCCCGACTGGAGGTGCTGCCAACCCGGCCCCTCCGCCCGGGGACGTGGTGACAAGTTGGCCAGAGCTCCAGAAATGAGCGGCCCTGTGGCTTGTCCCGCCGTGGCTGCAGACGCTCGGTAAACACGAGGGAAGCCGGAGCCCCGCGGCCGAGGCGCGGGAGGGAGCGGGCGAGGAGGGCTGAGAGGTTACTCAGCATTTACTGTCTGAGAAGGTGAGAGTTACTGTGGAAAAACCCTGCAGCTTTATTGTTCTAACCTTTATTTAAATATAGAATCTATAACCCGTTTTTCCAGAGAATTTAAAATAGCGGGTTTTTTTTCTGCTCGCAACCACCCCGTCCAATTTCTGAGGGATCACATACTTAGGTATTATTTTATGGAGCTGACAGAGGGGGAGTTTAGGGGGGAAAAAGAGCTGAAAATGCCAATGGCAGCGCGTGTAATAAACCCGGGAGTGCGTGCACGTCTCGGGAAGAAGGTTGGTTGCTGCCAGCCTGCCAGAGCCTGCGCTGGTTTCTACGGGAGCCCTGTCGCTCCCTGGCATGAGGGACTTGGGCGTCAGGGCTGCCAATAGAACCCACCATTCCCTAGGGAGCAGGGTCTGCAGGGAGGGCTCGGGGCAGCCACCTCGGCCCTGCCTGGAAGAAGGGTTTGTAACCTTTGCCGGCCAAGGTGTATCATTAGGCATGTCAGGGGACTGGAGGAAAGGCTGAGAACCCTGGGGCTGTTCAGCCTGGAAAACTGAAACCTGAGAGGGGGTCTTATGAATGTTTACAAATAGCTGAAGGGTGTAAGTCAAGGAGAAGGGGCCAGGATCTGTTCAGTTGTGCCCAGTGATGGGACAAGGGTCAGTGGTCACAAGCTGGAACAGAGGAAGTTCTAAGTCAACATGAGGAGAAACTTCTTTACTGGGTGACAGAGCCTGGCACAGGCTGCCCAGAGAGGTTGTGGTGTCTCTTTCTCTGAAGACTTATAAAACTCATCTGTATCTGTTCCTGTGTGGCCTGCCCTGGGTGATACTGTGTTGGAAGGGGGCTTGGACTTGATCTCCAGAGGTCCCTTCCAACCGCCACCATTCTGTGATTAGAAGGGATATTTTCTAGAGGAACTCATGGAAAAAGAATTGTGTAGGGGGGAGAGGGTATGTGAAGAGTGAGGTGGTTTCCTTGGTGCTCCTGGAACTGCTTAGCCTGGCATGGTTGCATCTCCCTGCACAATGTTTGCCCAGTTTGGGGGCACGTGGCCTCCCTCAGTGCTGCCCATCCAAGACAGTCAGCAGCATTTTGGGCTCTTGTATGTCAGAGGAATCCTTTACAACATCCATTCCTGCTCCCCCTTCCTTTCCTCTTACTGTGGTTTTAATGCTTTGATGAAGACTTTTGCTGTAGATCAAGAGAATCCTTGAGGAAACACCCCCCTTATTCTGAAGCAAAGCCACACACATTTTCAGGGCAGAGTTGAGTCTGAATCCAGGCTTTTTTAAGCTGTGAACACCTGTACTGCAGTGGGAGCCTGAAGTTTGTGTTGAAATCTGGGCCTAGGGTGGGTAGTGTTGTTCTGACGTTCAGGTCTAGTGGGCAAGATGAGCAAACTGAGAGAGAATGATGGTTTCCTCTTGGTAGAGTGTATTTATTTTGTGGCCATGCCCACCTTGACCTCTTTGATGTCATTTATCTGGGTGTGCCAACAGAATTGCAATGGAAGTGCTTACTGCTGATATACCTGTTTCCCTGGTGTCATAGGATTTAATTCTTAATTTTATATACTTTTGAAAGGTCAACATCTTGATTATCTGGTGGCTGATGAAAAGTTGCTTATCTGACCCCCGCTCTTGATAAATGGGGCTGCAGAACTCAAAAAGTGTTTGAAAAATCAGGGCAGGGCAGCATAAAATGGATGTAGGCTCTCAAAAGGTGTGAACCAAATCAAAATGGATTTTGATCCATCTCATCAGGGTGGGTTTCAGAAAAGTGAGGGGTGCTTGTGGAGAAAAGTTGTGTTGCCTTTGCCTGAAAAAGGAGGAAACATTTTACACTGAGTTGGTTTCCTTAAGGTGAATCTGTAGTGTACACAGGGCATGAGCCAGTTTTCTTTCCAGAGTTTCACCAGATCTCTCCATGGATGATTCTTGGTTTTTCTTATCAAGGCAGACAAGGAAGCAATGAAGTAGTCGTCTTGGTGTAAAATCATAGAAGAATTAGTTGGTTGTTTGGTGTGTGTGTGTCCTGGGGAGGTAAAATTAGTGGTCCTTTGGTCTTTTGTGTGTCCTTTCGATAGCTCGAGTTGAGGTAGAGGTTTGGTTCGTGTTTAGTGTTCAGTCACAACTTGTACTGTACAGTAAGGCAATAAAAGCTCTTTGATGCTCCTGGAATAAACTTCCAAACCATTTCAAATAAAGACCCTGGCAGCAGGTTAGTGGTGACTCAACCAGTATTTTCTGGTACGTGTTCTTTGGTCAATCAGCATTTGGCACTGGTGTGTATTTCCATAAGAAGAGGCTATTGTGTATATTACCATGGACAACATAAAAATAGTCACTAGAAGGAGGCTGCTAAAAATCTACAGAGAACACAAAGAGATGTAGGTATGAGTTTGAAAGATTTTCAAAGATCTCTACCTCTGTTTCCTCTACTGCTGCCCAATATGACATCTAAGGTATTTGTAGGAAAATGTGACTTTTATGGGGAGTCCCTGTGCGAGCCTAAGTTGCTCATAATGTGAATGTCTTTCTGACCAATGTCTCTAAACATGTGGAATGCTAATTGAGCCTTTTTCAACTTCGGTAATCGCATGGGATTTAGGTTTCCTTTTGAAGTCCTTAGTGAAAGTTCAAGTTGGTTTTTATTTACCATAATTTATTTACCTACTTTTAACTGTGAAGAAAGGGCACTTCTACTGTGATGTCAGGGGGCCAGCCTTCCTCTCTGCTCCCCTCCCACAATGTGACCATTATATCAACATATGGCAAACATTTCTCCTATTCTGTGTTTACTCCCAGCAGTAAAAATTCAGTAAAAAGCCAAGAGCCTTCCATAGAGAGAGGAAAACTCAGCTACAACCTTCAGGACAGGAAAAGCAAATACACTTTTAACAAGAAAGTTATTGGGAGATTGCTAAATATTTCCAAGAAATAAAATAACAAAGAAGCTTGTATCCAAGAGGAGTCACATATCTTCAGAAAGTATAAGCATAA
Organism: Ceyx cyanopectus; assembly: GCA_013401355.1. Classification (NCBI taxonomy): domain Eukaryota; kingdom Metazoa; phylum Chordata; class Aves; order Coraciiformes; family Alcedinidae; genus Ceyx; species Ceyx cyanopectus. The sequence goes on from VYZU01084179.1 coordinate 14,741, forward strand.
TGGAAAAAAATCCTGAAGGATTATTATTGAAAGGTTAGCTGAAATTAAAAGCACGTTTATGCAGCCAAAGGAGTTTTTGGGCTTTAATTCATTAGCTCAGGTTTCATCTACCAGGATTCCGCCCCCGGCACGTGTAATAAGATTAGTTCATTAATCGTTGAGTCCTTGGGAATTAACATACTAGAGGTGCTTTTCCCCCCCCTCTGAAAAGTCCCCCTGGATATATAAACACTGCAGCGATTTTGTTGAACGTGGGATCAGAGTTAGTCGTGCCAGGTTTGGCTGGATGAGAATGACTGAATCCTATAAACAAGTGAACAGTGGGAGAAATGTATTAAGACAGGAAAAACCCAAACCAAAACAAAAAACAACAACAAAGCACCACCCTTGTTTTGTCTGTCAGAAATGTACTGTAGGGGCTGATTGCCTATGGAGAGCCAGCCTGCTGACTTTTAGAAGAAGAAAAACAATTTAACCAAGGAAATACGAAGTGGTTTGTTAGAATAATTCCCCTGGGACCTCTGCCATCCCATTGGAAAAGTGAGGGTGAGGGGTCCGGAGGGGAAGTGAGCACAGCTGGGGGTTCATGTGGTGTTGGGTGCATGGGGTGCGTGGTGTGGGTGTGTGCAGGTCCTGGGGCCAGGCAGGTCAGAGCTGTGCAGAGTGTTTCAGCCTCCTGGAGACATGGGTTTTGTTCTCTGTGGGTGGGACAGCAGTGGGGTCCTGCTCAAAAGGCAGGGGGGACAGTCTGGGTGCTCTGAAGGTAGGTGGGGTGTGTGGTCAGCAACATGGGGAAAGGATCTGGGGACTCTTGTCTTTCCCTCCCTCACCTGGAGCCTAAACAAGGTCAAGGCAAGACGTGGCCCAGTCCTTTTCACTGACCAAATGGGAAAGAGCCACCTTGGTAATAAGGGCTTTCAAAACTCGCTTGGGTCACGCGCCCATTTACACTGTGCCATGTTGTCATGCAATTTAAGCAGATTAAAAACACATTTAACAAAGTGTAAGGAAGGAAATGCCCTGATCTCCAGTGGCAAGGGTCAGGAGTGACATGAGTGATTAGGTGCGTTATTGGGTATTTTGATACGGCCTTGCTTACTTCTGAGGTTCTAAAGGATTTTGAAGTAGAGAACGTGAGGCATGAGGCTCTGGGCTCATGGGGATTTTACCTGTCAGAGGATATTCAGCTTTCCTTTTCTCGTAACTTTTGAATCCATTTTTTCTTCTCTCTGCAATCAGATACAAGCTATTTTGTAACAGAGGCATATTTCACGTTTGGAGCTGTAGGAAAACATTTCTGACGTTGGCAAAGGAGACCAGGGTGGGATGATTTATGAGTAGAAGATTAAAAAGAGTTAAATATGGCTGCTTGGTTTAAAATGACTAAGTAGGTATATGATAACTATCTTCAAACACATAAATACTGAAGAGGAACAGAAATGTCTAGCTAGAGCCAACAGAGGCAAACCTGTGGAAGGAAAAGGAGTGAAACTGGGGCTGAATATCAAGAGAAAATTCTTAGTAGCGGGACCTCTAAAAATCTCAAGGTACAACAATGCTCCAGTTGTAATAATGTCGTAAAAGTGGCCCAGTGCTACAAACATTGTAAAGAGTGCTGGGGATTTCCCATTTATTATGCCCAGGTGGGATTAAATAACACAGGCAAAGGAAGGCTTGCTTCAGTCATTAGCCCCTGTGAGGATCTGGAAAGGAGTGCAGGAGCAAACCGGGTAAACCTCTCAGTGCCAATAAGTGGAGGGAGACAATGACCAAAGGAAAGGTGGATGTGAAATTATCCTATTTGAGCTCCAAGTGTGATCTGAATGGTGAATGCTCTTAAATGAAAGCACGGCTGCTGTAGTAACCCAATACCTCCATTACTATTTTAGGCTGTAATTGTAGTTAATAGAAGGAAATGGATTTATATTTTGCTTGAATGCATTATTTATCAGTAAGAGTTTCAGGATTACAGTGTTGTGTTGAGAACTGCTTGATCAAGGCAGCTTAAATAGAGCCAGTAGCTACACTGGGCACTCGCTTTTCGGGTGTAAAACATAAGTCTGGGACAAAGCAAAAAAAAAAAGAGTAGTTCTGTATTGACATGACCAAATGAGACTTCATAAAGGCATCAGGAAATACAAGGTGAGGGTGGAATGTCAATGTAGGATATAAACTTTAGCCTGGAAATGAGAGGGAGCAGGGAGAGGACAGAATCTTCCAAATTTACTAAATCAAGGAGGACAATATGTGGAGAGGGGCTGAAAAAAAAACCAAACCCAACCAATTTCAGGGACTCTCCGGGTCTGCTGAGTTGCTGACCACACCCTCCTAAAATCATAAAGATCCAGGGGACATCCAGTTTCCTGGAGCAAAATTCTGGACTTGTTTCCTTGTAAGAGAAACTTTGTCACCACAGAATAACCTGCTGGAATCTCAGTGAGGGGAATCCTGATTAATTTTAATCTATGCCATCCCCTTGCCAGAGAGGGAGCCATCTGGAGTTACAAGCCATGGAAGGGGGCACAGCCAGAGTGGTTATCAGGAAATGCTCCAAGCCAGGGGCACAGGGCTGGGCAACAGCCCCAGCAGCAGGCTGGTGGAACCCCACTGTTCAGGACTTATTTCAAACCCTCTGGACACAATCCTAGCAAAGCTCTTTGAAGACAAACCTGAGCTGGCAGGGAAACGAGCTGGATGATCTAACTGGACTTCTCCACCTCCAGCTCTGGTGATCCAAGCACAGCTTCCCAGGAGGGAAGCCGAAGCCCTGCTGCCTGAATCACCGCAGAGCCGGGTCAGCCCCACAGCCCCTCAAGCTCGCGCCGGGCCTCTCCCAGCTCTGCGACTGCTGCTGCTCATTCTTCCCTGTGGAAGAAGCTGTTGCACAACCTGGCCCCTCCGCTAGGAAGTGAGCCATCCCACTGAGCAATTACCCATCCCCATCCTAGACAGGATTTCTACACAACCATTGCTGGTTTATCAGCCCTGCTTCTGTTTTTTGTGGCTGCTGCCGCTTTCAAAAGCGGAGGTAAACAAAGCCAGCTATTGTACATCTTGATTTTCTTAGTAATTTATGATTAATGGGGTACATCTTGGAATCCCTGCTCTGGGATTTTTACTTTGTGTACCTGGGCCTTCTGTTTATTCATGTTTTGTAACAGAAATAAAAAGTATTTCCTTTTAGCCCGAGGCACCTAATCAGGATTAGGCCTGAAGCAGAATATTTTACATTCTTGCATTCCAGGAGTACCTTGATGTGGAGTTATCTTTTGTCAACTGTAGATTGAATATTCAATTACACTACTCTTTTTTTTTTTTTTGGGAAAGGTAATTAGGGCCTATCTGATCAACTGATACTGAATACAGTTATTCTCTGCACCACATTTCACAGATGTGGGTCTTCTTACAGGTTCGTTAGCTGAAAGTTGATAGTTGAAGAAGAATTTGTTTTGTGAAGCTGCCTCTCTGCAGGATTGAAGGGTTGGGTGCTGCTCTTTGCTGCACAAGCTGTGCAGCAGTCTGCTCGTGTCTGGCACATGTGTTGTGGCTCCTGGTCCTACACTAAGCTCAGGCTGACAACTCGTGGCTTTAGTCCCTGGTTTGTGCACTACCCACATCTCCTCCTACCTGTCAGCACTGCTGCCTCCTCTGCAGACCAGTGAGCACTGCAGTGTGTGCAAGCAGCTGTGATTTATGTTCAAAATCAAAGCTCTTTGGAACCAGCATCTAGTTTTCAGTTGCTTGAAGTTAACAGTCCTGTTGTTCTGTCTCCAGTGGGTAGAGATGAGTGACTTGGAGGGACACAGATGACAAACCCAGTCAGAGTGTCCTGGATGCTTCTCAGTCAATGCCTGGTTGTCAAAGCCAAAGGGACTTGTAGAGCTTTTCTGCAATTACAGTCATAAGCAGCTTTATTTAAATGTAATTGCTTTAACTGAAAACATCCTAGTGCAAGTATTTTTTTGTTGTTGTTCTGCCTGGTGTTTGGAAAAGCCTCCATGGCTTTGAGTCACCTATTTTGTATTTTTAAAAGGTTTATGTCTAGTTACAGTACAGACTGTATTATTACACATCGAGGTTTTAGTCACTCTGATGCTCTTGTATCCTGGTGTGCTTATTCACTTTGGTGCATCTGAGCAGGGAGGGAGGGAACCCAGAGGAATGGGAAGTATACACAGATAGAAGGAACGGTCTCCTGTTTAGAAACAGTTGGTCTTTATTTGAATATAAATTAATTTTATTTAATCGATCTAACTCTAAATAATGATACAATTGTCAAAGAATGAGAAGTCCTGAAAAACTGTTGTGTGGTTTTTTTTTCTCAGACAGCTGAGTTGTACAGTATATTGAGAATCCCATTGAGTTATAACTTCAGATATCACCTTTCCACATAGCTTTTATGTATACAGAGCATTGTTTGCTTTTATTTTTATACAAAGGGATTACTTGTTCCTCTTTTATTATTATTTTTCCTTCTGCATTAGTGTTCCTGTACCGTGCTCAGGGAGCTGTGTTGTTACAGTAGTGCTTGGCAGACCTTCCTAGGAACTGAGAAAAACTTCCAATCCCTTGACCTTTGCTTTTCCAGAATTGCAGTTAGCAGCACAAGTGTGGATGTTGGGCTTATCACCTAAATACCCAGGCTGATGCTGCCGAGTTCGGGCTGCAGGGAGCCTGGTTCTTCCCTGCTCCCCACCCTTCCGTTGTGTGAGCTGTGATCTCTTCAGCCACGCAAGAGGATCGTGATTCAGGGCTCCTGAACCTCCTCCCAGCCCTGTGCAGGACTCTCTGTACAACATGAGTCACTTCACCAGTCAGCAGTTTGGCCTCTTTTTGCTCGAATATGGGGCAAATTACATCACTGGGCTCTTGACAGGCCAGCTGTGGTCTCCGGGTCTTCCTGGCGTGGTGAGAGCAGCAGTGAGATGACACGGAGGTGACGCTCCCTGTGTGGCTCCCTGTCACTTGTCTTCAGGCAGTGGCAAAATTAGAAAGTACTAAAAAAAAAAAAAGAGGATTGTTAAACAAGAGTAATTTGGCAGGAGAATTTCTAGAAGCTGAAGTAAGCACGCTCTTTGAAGGGAAAGCGTTGACCAGGTCCAAGGATGGGCCATAGGAAAGTGGGTGAGGACATATCTGTAAATGAATAGGAAAAAAGGAAGCAAATTTCCTTTCAGCTTGTCCTGAACACAACGCTCTGTTTGCTTGTTGCATTTACCGGCAGGGAAGTCGGCCTTTTAAATCTCTCACTGGCCGTGCAGGTGGCAGTGCAAGTAGCATAAACCAGAACTTGTCAAATCCAGGAATCTGGCTTGTGGAGAAGCAAATCCCAGAAAGAGGGGGGAAAAAAACCCCAAAACCCTCAACCCCAAAACAAAACAAAAACACGATACCTAAAACCAGACTTCCACTTCTGGGAACAGATCAAACCAACAAAAAAGCCCAGAAAGATTAAAACTAAGCTCAACTCAAATTAGTTTATTGTGTTGCATGTTTCTCGAGGCAAAAGAGTTTACTTTGGAATTAAAGCTCACACACAGAACGCAGCCCTCGACTGGCCATCCAGAGTGCTAATAGTTTGCAGAGGAGTTCAGGGAAGTTGACTCTAAAAAACAGATGGGTGTCGAGAGGCACCGTTGAGGTCTCCACATTCCTCTGGGCGGATCGACGTGGGGTTGTTGTGCTGAGATGGTCAGAAACTCTGCAGCTGTTTGATTCCTCTGCTCAGACAGCTCCACACGTCCAGCCGCCCGTAGACCCCGTAACGCCGGCTCTGCCAGCGACCCGTCCTGCTGCAAACAGCCAGGGAGACGGGGAGCTGCTGGGGGCTGGAGACCTACGGTGGGGGAGCGCTGAAGTGCTCTGGGTGCCTCTCCTGTTCTCACTGCCCTCATTTCTTGTGGCTATGGGGCTGCCGTGTGAGTTCCCCCAGAAGATTTCTCCCCGAGCACTTGGTTGGTCGCGTTTTGTAACGTTTTGGCAGGAGGGAGCCCGGCCGCAAGTAATTAGTGCAGAGGTGGCATGAAATTGAAAAATGAATTATGAAAATATTTGGTTTTTAACTTTCAGTAAGAGCTTTGGTGTCGCGTTTGGGAATAGTTTGTTTTATGCCAGCTGGGTAGAAGTTTTTGTGCTTCTCTGGTTCATTCAGCTTTCGAGGTGAGAAGGGCATTCCTTTATGCTGGGGGTGACCCACAAGCCCCCCCACCCACGTGTCCTTGGTGAGCAGGGGAAATGTTGGGATGTCAGGACATGACGGGGTTGCTGTGAACCCCCTGGGCACTGGTTCCCCGAGGAGGCTGCAGTGTTCTCAGCAGATCTGGCACAAGGGGTGCTCATGAGCCAGTGATGAGATCATGTGAAATGATGCTTCTGGGTGCGAGAAGCCAGTGGTAAAACATGGAAACCAGTGCCCCAGTGACCCTCTTCTACAGTAGCAGAGGGTGCAGCCTTCCCTGGTACTGAGGATTGGGAAAGGAATGTAGATACTGCCAGGCTTGGGTTTCTATTTGTTTACTTATTTTTAAGGCTGCAATCTTGGCAATAGGAAAATGCCAATGGCTATTTGTGCAGGAGCTGCTAAGCTCCCTTCTGTGGCATCACTGGGCTGCCTGCCCTGGAAGGGTATTTCTTTCAAGGTCATCTCCTGAGGACCTAGGATTGCTGTGTTCAAATGAGGGACAGTCTCTCCTCCAGGGTTGCTCAGCTGGAAGCAGTGTACTGAGAGCTTCCCCCATCTGACTGACTGGGAAGGCTGGAAGCTGATGGATGTGAACACAAGGACACTGTGGAGATCAGGAAGAGTGGCTGAGGTGGAGAACTGGCTGTTCTTTCATTCAACTTCTACTGGCCCAACTCCAGTCTCCTCCTTTACCTCATAATATCACCTGAGATAAAACTCTGGAGAAGGCACAGGTAGGATTACAGGACTTTCTGGGAGCAATTAAGAGGCCAGCCATGAGGCTTCTGACACCTTCCTAGCTGCCTGCAGCAGCAACCCTCCTTGCTGCTCCAGCTTCTCCAGGCCTGGGGGGAGCCTGGGCAGGTGCCCACGCTGGCTGGCAGCTAGAAGGAAGGTAAGAAGCAGGGGATGGATGGTGGGTTGCTTAAAGATGAGTTTCTGAGGAAGAGAGCAGTTCTGAGTCCAGGGTTTAGAGCTGAAGGCCTAGGTACCAGAGCAGTGCAATGCTTGAGGAAAGGACAGCCCAATTTTCCTTCATTTATTTTCACATTTGACCTTTTAAAGTCCTGTCAGTCCAGTTTCTTCCAGCATGAAGAATACCCAAGGCATATAATTGTTGACTGGAGGTAGAAGGTTGTATTTTTGGAGTGGGGATGTATACTGAGGGAACCTATTCATTAGCTTCCCTACTGTCCTGAACATCAGTGTCTGCTCCTGCTGTATGGCCCTGGCTCAGCGTGTGCCCTGCTCTGGCTTTGGACACCTTCCCCAGTGCCTGAGGGACAGCAAACCAAGGTGGAGCCAGCACATGATAAATGGAGCCACCTGACTTTGCTCTGGCCTCAGATGCCCTTGACTTTCTCTGCAGTCAGTTGAGGTGTGATGTGGGGTTTCCCTAGCACTAAATCTTTGTCATTTAATATGGATTTTGAGGCAAGAGGGGCAAACTACTGGGTTTTGTTTGTGTTTTCTTTTTCTAAAGGTCTAACTCCTGAAATAACACCTAAGAGTCACTAGAGCTGTTGGTAGCTACAGTGGGGATTATTAATCCCACTTCTGCAGATGAGTGGTGACTGTTGAGGATGGATGCATGGTTAGATCCTCTCTAAACCACAGCTGGGATAATACCAACATCTAAATTCCAACTGGTGGTTTACAGGGCTGGTATTTTCTCCTTGCTTGTGTTCCTTGCAAGGGACTTGGCCACAGGAAGGGCTGTATTTATTGACTGCTATGTTCAGTCCCAATGAAAACAGGAAATCCTTAGGAATCACAAGAAATCCATCCAAATCTCATTTATTAAATGAGAATCAAAACAGCGAGGAATCACCCTGCAGATTCTTTCTAATACTGCAGTACTGCTGGAGAGGTGGTCTCTGAAAGCCAGAAGCTGGTAGAAACTGGAGGACTTGAAGCTGCAAACTGGCTTTAGTGGGGCTGCAGGGAGTGAGGAGGAAATGTTGGGTTTTTTTCCTCCTTTACATGTCTGTTTGCTGTAGGTTCAAACTATCTCCTTGTGCCATATTGTGGCATCAGGGTTTTGAATTCCTCATTGATTTGAGGGAGGATTTCTGTTTAAAAATCAATAGCTCAGGGTGGCTTGTGAGGGCCTGGGAAGGAAAGCCCATTTAGTGTTTGTGTAACATTTGCTAGAATTGGTTAAACAGACTCACATCAAAATAAATGCTGTAACCTTTCAATAATGTTTAGTCTCCCAGAGAATGAACATACTGTAAGTATGTGTGTTAAGTATACACCATTAATAGTCTCTGTGACATTTGGGCTGGCTCCACAGGGGAGATGAAGGGCATGCACTGAAAATGGTATCAAAAAGGAAAAATAATCACCTCAAGTCACAGAAATAAAATTTACCAGAAGCTACAGGAATAAAAATAGGTTATTTGGGTTCCCTTGATTGAATTTGATCTCTGTGATGTCGCCAGCAGAAGACACAACTGAAGTCTTTGCATAGCCCAGGTTTCTTCTCTGAAGCTGTGACAGGAACAGGTCCAGAAATTACTGGAGAAGCATCACAGATGGTGGATAATCTTGGTGTAAGTTGGTGCTGTCACTTAAAGGCAGTAATTTTTTCTTAAATTCCATCTCTCTCTGTTGGTTATCTCTGGAGTGATAAAACCATAAGCAGAAATACCCAAATTCCCTCTCTGGTGAATGTTGCCCCCATATTGTTCAACATGTTAAAGCAACCTGAGGGTCTGCCAGTGGAAGCAATCTTCTGCCTCTGGAAGCACGTGAATATCTCAGTCCCCTGGCCCAAAATGAATGACAGCAGGGAGGGGAGGCTGCCTGGATGGCAATTAGTTAATTCCATGAAGGAAGAGAAATGTTGATAGGGAGGATGAAAGTCAGTGAGGAGTTCTGTTGGTATCAGTGGCCTTGATACAGCCTTGGAACAGCATAAACAGTTTGGGGTTTTTGTTGCCTTTTTTTGGTTGTTGCTCTTTAGTTGTAGCTGATTTATTGCTGTTGTTGCTGGTGGGTTTGGTTTTGGGGTTTTGTTGTTGTTTTGTGTGGGGTTTGTTTTTTTGGGGAGTTGTTGTTGTTAGTTTTGTTGGTTTGGTTTGTTGTTTTGGTTTATTTTTAAGAATCATGTTTTTCAGCTCACTATTGTCTGCAAAACAGCCCCTACCCGATGGTTTGCTTGTGGTTTTTGTTTTTTATGAACCTGATAGCACCAGCTCACTATGTGGGTTTATTTCCACTAAGACTGAAGCTGAAGAAGACCATGACTTAACTGAAACTCTGAGCTGTATCAATTTTTGTTTAGGCTCCAGAAAGCTTGGTTAGTCCCTCTTTAACTTTTCTTGTCTCCTTTTATCTCATAATGGCAAGAATGGTTGTTATTACTTGACCATTGAGCTAAGATTGTTTGAATTGCTTACTGGCGTATAAAGACTGTTGTGATTTTTGTGGTGGATCATAACAACCTACAATAAACAGATAAAGTGAGAGGGGTTGCCTCAGCCTGGTGGAGTAATGGTGAGGTTTAAGAGCAAGAGTTCCATGGGAGGTTCTGAAGGCCTCTGAGTTCAGACCTGGCCACAGCTGCCTGTTGAGGCTTGGGAGAGCCTCCAGAGATAAGTCATTAAGGATGGCTGCAGAGCAGACAACTTTCTCCTTACAGTGGGTGTGTGTTCAGCCTTGAGAAAAGCTGTTCTCCCTGCAGGGCTCTGCCCAGCCCAGGGGTGTAGTTTAGGTGAGTCTAGTTGTCATGAGTTAGAGTAACCACCACATCCACTGTGTACACCCTGCATCAGCCACAGGGTGGATTTGCTGTTCTCCTGTGGCTCTTATCACAAACCAAAGTGCCAGAGAGGTGCTGCAGGTGAAATCTTAGGGCCTGTTGTGGAATACCCCTGGAGATAGGAGGACTGGGGAGTCAAATGCAGATCTACTAGACCCACCTGGATCTGTTCCTGGGTGACTTGGTCTAGGTGATCCTGCTCAGGCAGGGGGGTTGGACTAGATGATCTTCTAGGTCCCTTCCAACCCCTAATATCTAGGAATCTACTAATTTTGTATCACCTCTGTGTCAGCCACGACCTTGGGGAATGTTCCAGGGTGGCCTGGAAGGTTGAGATGGGATCAGATCAGGGCATGGGTGAGACAGACCTGCATTTGGCTGAGGCTTGGAGGGCAGATGAGACTGGTTTTCCAAAAGATGTTATCATTGGTGTGACTCAGCATGATTAAACTGGAAAGGAATAGTCAAATTGGTGATCAGAAAGTGAACTGGGGGGCCATCACTCCAAGTTTGATGGCCTGTCACATCAGAGCATCATCCAGACGACTCATGTTCTTGCAAGTCTGAAAGCCAATGTTTTTTAAACATTGGGGTTTCTTTTAACCATAAAGGGTTTTGGACAACGTGCTGAATTGGACCCTATCTTCCAACAGTTTGAGGTTCACCTATTACTATTTTCCTTCTAACTTATGTAAAGGCTTAACGTCAGAAAAAGAACTTGGTGTGTAAATATTAAGAGCTTTGTTTAAATATTAAGTATTAAAGTTGTAGGCTGTGGTTTGTTTTGGTTTTTTTTTTTATGTGGGTTTTTTTGTTTTGTTTTGTTTTTTTCACTTAAGCACAGAAATATGCAACCTAATTTGCAGAGGTGTGGAAGCCAAATCAATTTTGGGACCAGAGTGATCTCAGCTCATTGCGCTTACAATGTATATGTTGCTTAGAGCTATAACCAAAATGTTTCCAATTTCAGTCTTTGCTGTGGACTAGTCAATATTTGGGATAAAAGAGAAAATATTTGCAATTGTAATATTACAGCAGTAGGAAATGAAACTGATAAGGTCTGATTGCATTTGAATAAACAATATAAGAGGATAAACTCCCAATTCTGTAAAGACTTTTGTGTGCAAACAAAACTTTGCATCCTGGGAGCAGCTGCATGAGACAGCAATCATAAGGTGTATATTAATAATGTACATATGTCTTGACAGGACTGGGGATGTAGATATTCTCCCTCTGAGAGCCAAGCAGAGTGTTATGGAAGTGTAGAAATTGCCACTGCGTTATTTATTTGGGGAAATTTTGGAAAACAAGGAAGTATTGCATAAAACCTTTCTCCTCGTTGAGGCTTGTGGTTTATCCTCCTCCCTTCTCCAACAATTACAGTTTCTCAAGAGCAACCAAAGAATAGTTGAGTAAAGGTCATTTATCTAGCATGGTTTTCCCTGGGACTGCTTTTCACTCTGGCTGTCACAAAGAGCTGATGTGGGAAGCTGCTGCTATTGGTTACAGAAGCCAGTTGGTTAATCCAGAGCTCGAGTGCAGTGGATGTTTGGAGACAGTTGGCTGGAGAAAGGAAAGGCTTTGTCCACTTTGAAGAAGTAATAGCCTGGCTTAGGTCGTTACCTCCTTGCTTGCCATATTGGTATCCAAAGAGCAATAACATTTCTACAACTGAAAACAGGGATGGCAGCCAAATGAAAAATCCTCCTCATTTATTTCAGACAGTGTCCAGATCTACTCGCTGTGGTTCCATTTGCTGCTTTTTCACCTGTTCACTCCATGCGCTGCATGGATTTAGTGGGATTTGCCAAAGCAGACCTTCAAGTGTTGCCAGCAGGAGAAAAAATTGACAGTGCAGTTATGAGAAGCACTCAAGAGGACTTTTCTAGCTGGATGAGTTTTCCAGAGGTGCCTTTTCTGCCTCGTGCTCTCAACAAAGTACTTTCCCTCAAGTTGTCATGTCTCCTGCTATTCCTCCCACAAATGTATAGATCTTTCACTATCTGGGAATGCCCAATAATGAGACTTGAGTGGAGAGAGTGGTGAGTCAGACTGGGATAGCTTTCGGGCCACGTATCATTGGCTTTCCTGTAACTAAGTTGTCGTTGCATCTTGGGTTGCCAGTGTCTGAATGCTGCTGCCAGCTGATGAATGTCCAGGCATCCAGGTGGTTTCAGCTCTGTACCTGTCAGAAGCAAACAAACAAATTCTCCTGTTGTCTGGCTGGCTCTGGTTGTTGCACTTCTAGACAGTTTCAGCCAATCCAGGCTGTTTTCCTTGTCCCTGCCAGTTCTCAGCTGTAGGCATTTCTCAAGGCCTGGACCTCACGACTGGTTTGAGGCTGAGGTTATTTGCTTGTGTGCAGTAAAAGTCACCTGGACAAATGCTGTTGCTTCCCAGGAGATCAGAGTGAGCCACACAGGCTCACCAGCACCTTTGGAAGCCTCAAGGGTACCTTTAATAACCAAAAGGAGGTAGATAAGCTGAAGTTCATCTGCTGATGGCTTTCCTGGAGGGAGTTTCCTTACAGCCTCCTCTCTGGCTATAAAGGGAACCAGAGAAGGTTAACCTGGCACAACCACAGGCTGCCCACCCTGGTCACACGTGCAGCAAAGTCCTCCAGCCCCTCTGCAGTGTCTGAAGTGGCAGTGCAAGGTGCAGGACCCAGTTGCTGGGAGGGAGCCCCACGCACACGGCAGCTGTCTGGACTGTACCTATTATGTGGATAAGCAATCAGCTCCTGTCTCCGGGGCTGTCAATCTGGAACGTTTCACCAGCACGAAATTCACTTCAGAAAAATAAAATCGAGAGACAGAGAGATTAGTCAGACTTCTAAAATGCTTCAAGAAAGTTTAATGTTATTATCTAAGCAGAAAGATATCCAGCAATTCCTCAGCTATTTAACATAATAGGCAGTTGCTGACAAACGCCGTTATCGAGCACACTCTTGAGTGAGGAGGGACGATACGATCTTGCTTAAATTGTATTTTAACAAACATGCCTATCTAACAATTAAGCTGGAGCAATCTTACTCTAATAGATGCTTTTGCTGCTTAATATAGAAATTTACATGTTCATTTGTAGCCCCCAGAGATCACACAGCTGCCAGACTCCCAGCTGCCACCACCCCATTCCTCCCCCTGCGACTTGCTCTCAGCGTTGGCTACGAGCATTCGATCTAACGAAGCACTTTAAAATACAAATCCCACTGTTTTCTTGGCCGTGGAGCTGAGCTCACTGGACTGTATTTGAAACGGGCTGTCTGCCAGCCAGACACCCTTACTCACCTAAGCTAATTTTACTCCATCTGATGGCAAAAATTAGTCGTTCCCCCTCCCTCCTTATCAGAAGCCTGTTGCGTTACAGGCAGTGCTGTGCCAGCCTGGGAGGGGTGATCCTCCTCGGTGCACTTGGCTGCTCACCCTGTCCCTCCTCCTGTGGCAGGTCCAGGGGCTGTCCTGCCCGGGTTCAGCTTGTGGCACGGAGGGCAGCTCTGGGCAGGGCAGGCACCAGAAGAGGCAGCGGCTCGCGGGTTGAAACTCTGCCATCCGATTCACGAGGCATTTCCCAGATAAGGAGCTTACAGTGGGAGGTGGCAACAGGCAACTTGGGCGCTGGCAGCGTTTTTCCATTCTCCAGTTGCTCTGTAGTTCAGCTTGGGACAGACATGAGCCTGATGTAATAGGCTGTGTGCTATTTCAAGGCAGTGCAGCCCGTGTCCTTCAGGCCAGCACTCAGAGAGTTGAGTAGATAAGAGATCCCTCTCTGGATGTTTCTGTCCTCTCAGATGAGAGATGTGTAAGGCTTTCTTTTCACTCTGCCAGGGAAATAGAGATGTTTCATTAGAAGTGGGGTGCCCGTAGCTCAGCAGCTCATGGGCAGCAAAGGCCTTTGGCATTGATCAGGCAGAACGTGGCAGGTAGAAGTGAGTGCGTGGCTAGCAAGTGGAGAGGAAATGTGAAATCAGTTAATACCAAAAGCTGTGCAGTGATGCAGTTGCTTGGCTTCTTTTCCTTCAGGATAAAAAGAGAAGGGCTCTGGTTTACCTTCAGGTCTTGTCTCTTTTTCTTCATGGATGAAGGAACTGGACCGGGTGCTGCCAGTTTCCTGCTGGACGCAGCTGGAGGCAGGGTACTGAGCTAGATGGAGACTGGGTCTGATCATGAGCTTATTTTTTGTACAGGAACCAGCAAAACTATCCTTACCCAGCAACAAGTGAGAAGCCCAAGCTTCTCTGTGAGGTGATTTGACATAAATAATTCTGTAAGTTATAGACAGAGGGGCATATTCTACAGAATAAATCGATTTATGTTTTCTAGGGATTTGGCCTAGAGCTTTTTTCTCTGGCTTGCATTCCATTGTGACAGTTTTATAAAACATTGTCAAAAATAATTCATTGTGGATTATCTTGTATTATGATCAGCTGTCCATATTGTAACAAGGGGCGCCCAAAAATGTTATTTCCTCCCCCTCGCCCTTGCTGAGTGATAAACCTCATACCAAAGGTGCCTGTGAGGTTTGGGAGGCCAGAGGATCTGTTCCATTTGTTATCCCATTTAAAAACAAAACCACTTTGACTTAACCATAATCAAAGAGGGAGGCAACACCGCTCCACTTGGCAAATAAACACAGAATAAGTGGAAAAATGGCTGGAAAAATATGTAGTTTGTTCCTGCAAAGTAGACTGAATGTATTGATAGCAGAGCACAGCCTGAGCTGTGCTTCCTGTGAGGCAAAGGGAGGGAGCATCCTCCTGAAGTCTAGAGCTGATCCTGTAAGGTGACAGATGCCTTCGTTTATAAATAGACCCAATTAGAGTGGGGATGATAGAGCTATCCAGTGAATTTGGGAAATTTCTCCCCTCCCAGAGGGAAGAAATGCTGCTTCTGAAATAACTTGTGGAGAATAAGAAGTTACCCCTAGAAAAATGTGATCCCTGCGCTGCTCCAAGGACAGGGAAAACACCAGTTTGAAATGTTTTCAGTGAACACCTTTCCCAGTCTCCTGCAAGATTTCCAGAGGTGAAGCAAAACACCCTTGCAGAGAACTGTCCCAGCTAATGGAGCCCTGCACATGGAGCTCAGCACAGGACAACACACCACCAGAAAGTACCTTGAGACAACAATTTAGCCAAACGTGGAGGTGTTAATGCAGACAGCAGTGACTGTGGGAATGAGGAGGCTGAAAAGCATCTTCTCAACCACACCCAGAGAGGGAAAGCAGAGTCTCGGATAACCAGATTCTTGGAAATATTTTCCTCTTCTTAGCATGTGTCCAAAAACTCCTGGAAAGAGACTCCTGCAGATCTTGCATAGAAAAGATTTCAGCCTGTGGAGAAACTCTGCTGACATTTGTCTGGTGGCCTCTTGTCACTGCCACCTTGTGAAGTGCCTTCCCCTCAAGATGTGGAGGGCACCAGATTAGCCAACAATTTCAGTGCAGCTCAAATTAAAACGTTGAATGTAAGTGTTCAGAGCTTGAAAACCAAATGGAGGTAAATTTGGTTTTGAAACTTCCCATGGAGTGTAAAATTGAATCCCATCATTTTGAAAAGTTGGAACAGAAACATTTGGACTCTTTCAAAAGCTTTTGTTTTCTGTTCTTTTTCATCCTTTTCGGCCAAAACGATTAGCTTAATTTTATAGAGCTTCGAGAGGAATTGTGAGTGGTCCAGAATTTCACTTGTGGCTTAAAAAAAGCCAACCAAACCAAAGCAAAAACCCAAACCTCCATTAAACAAATGCTCTCAGGTGTAGCTGCTTCTGAGAACAGGCCAGTGAGAGGTAACAGCCGAGGTGATGATTTTCTAGTGCCTTCCATATACAACTGTGACTCTCAGTTACTCATGCAGGCTGAAATCTTCCCTGCTGCTTTATCTCTTCAAACATTTGAGCCAAAGTAGTCTTCCCTTTCCAGGAACAAATTGGGAGGAAATTATTTTGTATTACCCATTAAAAAAACCCATCAAACAAACTCACAGCTGTTTCGATGTGAAACTCTCAGACTTCCACACCAAAAAAGACTTGACATTTGTTAATAGGACGCGAGGGCCCCTCTCTGCTGATGTGCCTATTTCTGCTCCTAAATTTGCATCTGATTCAGACTCCAGCTGTGCACATGGCATGGTTTTGGAGCCCCTGCTCCTGAGCTATCAGCACATGGTGGTGGAAGAGGCTGCTGTCCATGCACAAGTGCCAAAAATAGAGCTTCACTTGCTCTCCAGCCCAGTTCATTCCAGGAGTGAGGATCCGTGTGCTGAGGGAGGCAGCCCAAAGCAGTGTGTGATAAAGGAGCACATGATGGTGGTGTTGGGGACATGGGTGTAGTGTGGGTGCACATGGGGAACAAATTTTGATTGCACAGTCGAGCATAATTCAGGGGTTTCCTAATCACTGAAATCTTGACTCTGCAACCTTAGGAATTTTTTTCCATCTGTGGTGGTGTAGTTCAGCTCTGGGATTGCAACAGATGGCTGGGGACGATTTTAAACCATGATAAGGCAAAAAAATTAAATAGTAAAAAATTGAGTGTTGGGGTCTGTGGTGTTCTGTACTGTGTGAAGTGTCAGGTTTGGATACAAATAAACCTCTGGCATTATCTGGCCATTGTCCTATAAGAATATCTGCTTACATTTTCTGATAGCTCATAATAAAGGACTTTCTCCTGGGTAGTCACCACTTTGCACTGCAGTGACTTCCAGCTCTGCTGGGGCAGGTTCATCTGGATGTGTTGCCATCCTCTGCCTGCACTGAGCTGAGGCAGAGCACAGAGGGCAGGAGGGAACAGCCCAGGCTGGCTCACCTGCTGCAAGCTAAGGAGAGGGGATGCAGGTTTGGAGAAAGGAGATGCAGCATTTCCCCAGAATCTTTTGCTTTTACTCAGTGTACCTTCTCAGCCCAGTGTTTTAGAGGAGATCCAAGGTACCTTTTCAGAAAGCTTTGTTTCTACAGGCCTCAGGAATTCCTGGCTTTACAGCACCAGGGATGCTGTTGCGTTCAAAACCTGCTGTCAGAGGCTGGTTTGGTGGTATCATAGTTCAGCCAGATGCAAGTATGTAAATCTGAGGATAGGTTTCCTGCCTTCCTTTGAATCTTAAAGAATTTTGGAGAGCATAGAGCA
>VYZU01084208.1:0-15887 GCA_013401355.1 Ceyx cyanopectus
AAAAAATGAGGGGGGAAAAAAGGAGGAAGGGAAGCGAAAGGACAATATCTTCCAATTTCTGCCATTTCAAAGCTTTAAGCTGACCTGATTTCAAAGGACGTGTGTGTAATACTTTCCCTCTTTCTTCTCCCTTTCTTTTTATTTTTTTTTTTCTAATAGGTAAGTGACATTTTATTCTACTCATCCTTAAGGCAAAGTTGGATTTGATATTTATGATTTTTTTCTGGAAAGCAGGGGGGATAAGACAGGCAGTGAAGGAGCCACACACAGGCACAGCGGCCGGTGGCTCCGGGAGAGAGGGAGCAGAAAGCTGCAGAGGTAGGTGGCTCCAAGAGGGCACTGCCACCAACCCGGGGGTGGGGGACACACAGCCACGTGGCCAGCATAAAAATCCTTCATTTTTCAGAAAAGAATTGGGAAAAACCTCAGGAGGAGCCTTCCTTGGGAAGCAGAGGAGATGCTGCTGGGCTGGTCCCCGCTCCTGGGTGGTGCTGTGGGTTTTGGTGGGCTGGGTGTCAAGAGCTGTCTCACTGGCATTTTGGCAGCTGCTTGTTCATCCCTTTCATTCCTGGTTTGGTGCAGCTTTGCTTGACTTGGGTGCTTTGGTGTAGGGGGAAAAACCACGATGGAAGTAGAAATGACTCCAGTTAGGACATGGGAATATCTTGGCTCCTGGAGCGCGTTGGCACATCTCCCTGCTCTTCTGCACGTCCCTCTCCTCCCCAGAAGCTCCTAGGGCAGGGCTGATGGGTCAGACCTTCTTCTTGCACCTTTGTGCTGCTGGGAGCCACAGTGCATCAGGGATGGTTTAGTGGCAGCTGATGGTTTATGGTAGGAACCAATTTCCCAGCAGCCTTTCCAGACCGATTTTCTGCGAGCGTGTCCTCCTCAAAACCTGAGCTGGCAAAGCAACCCTAAATCACAGCAGCCAATGCCCTGGGCACGGTGCAGGGACAGGTGGGAAAGGAGAATTCCTGGCCTGTTCTGCACTGCAGCAAGATGTCTTTATCACCAGGTAGGTAGGAGCAGGACAGGGCAGTGAGGAGCAGCTGTGACTGCAGAGCTCACCTGGAAGCCTAGCGAGAGGAAACAACACCAAAAAAGCAGCTGTAAACACCAGCAAAAACCCCTTGCTAAGCAAACAGCAGCTTGTTCTTTCTCTCCTGGCATCCCCGTGGAGCCCAGATGAGAATGGAGCAGCGTGTTGTCAGCTCTCTCTTCATTTTTCAACTCCTTTCCTCTCCTCATCAGCCGAGCTGACCACCACCTCCTGCTCCCTGCCCGTGCTGGTGCTCCCAGCAACCAGAGCCTGGCTCTGCCTGAGCTGCTGGCCGGGGACACGTGGGGAAACCTGCAGCGTTTTTGGTGTTGAAATTGAAGGCAGGGCTGGGAAAAGAGGCTGGCAGAGGACAAATAGGGGCTGTGGAGACCTCGGGTCTCAGATGAAGTTGTTTTGCTGTCCATGCAATCCCACCCCGGGGGCTGCAGGGTTGCTGGGCTCCCTGGGACCCTCCAGCAAAGCTGTTCTGCCACCCTGGGGAGGGAGTAATTCCTAAAACATATCCTTGTGTCTCTGCTGATGATTTTCTTCACCGAACTGTCAAAGCACCTTCTTTTTTTCCCTGCTGTGGGGGTGTTGGGAGGAGCTGGAAAGGAGGTGTGGGGAGACCTTGGAGGAGACAGGGAGTGTGTGGGGGCTGAATCACGTTCCTGCAAACAGATCATTAATTTGTATTAAAAGTACAAATCGAACCCTTTTTTTTTTTTGAGAGGAAAAGAAAGGATTGGGGAAAAAAAAAATCAGTGTTTTGATTTCCAGTTTGAACTTGGGTGCTCTGGTTTTCTTTGTTATATTTATTCCCCCCTTCGCCTGGATTTGCAGAATAGAAAGGAAAAATAGAAAGTAAACGACTTAAACCTCGCTTTGCTCCGAGAAGATAATTTTCCCTTGGCTTTGATGTTTTGTTTCGGGGAGGGGGAGGGAGCCGATGTGCGGGCTGGAGGTTGTTCCACCAGGCGATGCTGGAGATTCCATCCCTGCATCCCGGCGAGCCCCGAGCATCCCGGCGGCACCGTGAGCGGGGGGGGGGGGGCTCAGATAGATGGGCAAATCAGAGCGAAACACCCCCGAGGGGAGCGAGCTGAGAGGAGGCAAAACACGGAGCTTGTTTGAGGCAAATATTTGGACAGTCTCAAGGCTTTGTTTAAACCAAGCGCCGAGTGTTAATCGCCGGTCCCGCCGGGAAACGCGGATCCTCCTGCCTGCGGATCGCAGCGGGAGCATCCCCAGAGCTGGCCCGGTGTGGGAGCATCTCCAGAGCTGGTCCGGGGTGGGAGCATCGCCAGAGCTGCAGCACTGAGGCCGTTCCTCACCCCTCCAGCCCTGGCAGGCTGCACAGGAGTTAGGAAGCATCACTACGTAGGTTTTGATAATTCTGCCTTTGATCTCTTGCCCTCAGCCTCCCCGTTCACACCCCACTTTGCATCTCTCCTGTCAGGTGTTTGCAGCCCACGGTTGTCATGTAGGAAACCTTTTTTTAACCCTTCCCGTGCTGAGATGCCTCTGAGTGCATCCCCATCCTCCTCCTGCTGCTCCCGGCTTTGCTGGGTCAATCGTGTTAAATGCTGCGGGTGGTCAGCTCAGTGCTCGGGGTTTAGCACATGCAGGGGAGGGAATAAAAGAGCTTTTGCTCCCTCTTCTCCCCTAATTCCCCCTGCCTGCCCCCGCACAGCCACCTTGTACCCCTGAAGCAAAGGCTGAAAGTGATTCCTGCTTGTCTGGGTGCTTGGGGCTGTGTAAATGTGAGAAACCCCCCCCTGTGCTGTGCTGCAGAGACTGTAGTTGGGAAGAGAAGGGCCTTGATCAGGAGCCAAGGAGAAAATTAACAGACCTGCTGCTTTTAGTACCTGCCCATTCCATGCACCAGTGATGCTGAGAGTCTGCAGGTTTTTGCTGGTTGATGGTGGGACCGGGGCCAGCCCGTCCCCATTTGGGATCCATTTCCCCTCCCTGTGGCTGTGTTTATGGATCTCTTTGCTGCGTTGTGGCTTTTTGGGAGCAAGGCAGTGAGCAGGAGCAAGTGGTTCACCATGAGCTGTGGAGCTGTAGCTCCTCACTCTGAGATGCCCCATCCCCAGCAGGCAAGCATGGGATGGGTTTTGGTGGCGAGGGGGTGGTTTCAGGAGGACTTGGTGGAGCTTTGCTTTGCTCCACCCCAGTCAGGTCAGGAGGGACCAGTTCCCTGCCTCCCTGGAGAGCTCCTGATGGGAGAAATTCAACTGCATCCCGCTGTGCTCACAAACCAGTGTTGCCCAGGCCATGGAGAGGCTCTGAGGCTGAAACCTCATCAGATGACCCATCTCTGAGGAGCAGGGAGCTCAGCCAGGGGCTCTCCCAGAGGGATGGGAAGAGCGGGGGAAGCACCGAGCACCTCAACAGGTCGTGTTCCCTCCCTCCTCCTCAGCCCTGATTTTGGACAAACATCGACCCCGAAAGGGAGAGCAGAGGAATTAAATTAACGAACACAATTTCTCCCTGTCAGTGCACTCTGACTAATGAGTCTATTTCTGGATAATAAGAAGGAGCAGGAAGTGACAAGGCACTGTAATGAATTAGTGGCCCAGAACCTCGTTAGTCAGAATAATCTTTCCATGAAAGATAAACGATGCAAACATTAATTATGAAGCCGCTGCGGAAATGCGTTTTGTTATTTGGCATCCCAAGACATCTCTTGAAGTTATTACTGGAGTGAGGTGATTTAGGGGGAAATAAATATATATATATTAACAACAACAAAAAAATGGAGAGGTGATAATGTGTTGGCCTCCAAGCAGCATCACCTTAGCGAGGTGATGGGTGGTGTGACTTCCAGGGGATATCACTGATTTCCAGGGAACATCATCACTGATTTCCAGGGAACATCATCACTGATTTCCAGGGAACATCACTGATTTCCAGGGAGCATCATCACTGATTCCAGGGAACAACATCACTGATTTCCAGGGAACATCATCACTGATTTCCAGGGGACATCACTGATTTCCAGGGAGCATCATCACTGATTTCCAGGGGTGTCCCTCCCTGCTTGTGTGAATCACCCCCTTGCTGTGATGCCTGCAGGTGCCCGCTGGCCCAGAGCCCCACGCCAGCTGCTGGGCAAACCCGTGGGCAGCAGGAAAAGCCAATCCAAAGAGGGTTTAAAAAAGTAATAGGAATTAAAAAAAAATAGTTGGGAGTAGGACTTGGCTGATTCACTTCTGCAAAAGATGGTTTAAAGCTGGGGCAGGTCCATCCCTGTGAGCCAGAGCTGTGCCTTGGATGGCCCGGTGGGTGATGGGGCTGCAGCAGCTGAGACCAGGATGGGTTTTAAAGGGGAAAAAGAAGCAGGAACATCTCCCCCCCCAAAAAAACCCTAAATTATAGAAATAAATGTATGTGTATAGATGTCATGAGGGAATAGGGAAAACTGTTCCACCCCCAGTCTCCTTTGCAGCTGCTGGCTGCTCCCACCTCCACTGCATCAGCACGACTTGTCCCAATTTCCCTCTTTGTTGTTTTTCTTCCCGATGTATCCTGCTCCTGGGGCAGGTTCCAAAGAGGCAGCGCCCGGCGCTCGCTCGCAGCAGCAGCTCTGCCTTCCAGGTGCAATTACTTTGCAACACAACTTTATTTTGTGCAGCCTCTTTCATCCCAAGCAGGCGGGGAAAAGCTCTGTGGGATGCGGCGGGGCTGGGGAGAGGTCCCGGGGGAGGGATGGAGGGATGCAGGGATGCAGGGATGGAGGGGTCTGTGTTGTTGGGATCTGCATCACCTTTAGTTCAGCAGCACCTTGTCACCCCCCTGCTGATGCAGCTGCCAGGGTGGGTGGGATGGGTCTGGTGGATGTGATGTTCTTCTGGGACTCTGCTTCCTTCTGCTGCTCTTCTTGCAGCCCCTCCAGTCTGTGCCACGTGTGACCAGGTTTGGTTTCCATGCCCTGGGTGGGTTTTCTCCAAGCAGCAGAACAAGGCAGATACCTGCACAGATGCTTTTGCAAATCCTGCCCAGAATTTCTAGGATTATCCAGTGGTATTTTGCAAAGCCTTCTCTGCATCAGAGATCACCCTCTCTTAACGGGAGGTACTGGTGGTACCTTGTCTTTGAGAGGGTTGTGAGGATGCTAACATCTGTAGTTGAGGTGCTCAGAAAGTGCCCAGCCCTGTATTGTGGCAACACAGATACTTCCTAATCATAGATTCATAGAATCATAGATATTAGGGGTTGGAAGGGACCTAGAATGATATCCGTGCTGCTTCCAAGAGTCTGTCTCCAAATGTACTCGGACAGGGAATGCAGGTCTGTGTAGCTGTGCCCCCAAGAGGGTGTTTCTGGGTCTGGGTGAGAGTCAGGCATGCCAGTTTAAGATGCCTTTGTGCTCCTCCCCATCCCTGGGGAGCGTGTTCAACCTACTTTAATCCCTGTGAGCAAGGTGCATAGTGGGGAAGAAGAAGGGAAAGATGTCTTGGAGTAAGCAGCTCACCAGCAGACCCAGTTAGGCATAGCGTGTTCAACTTTGGACTGTAAAGGGTTAAGAGCAGTTGGTTATTGCGACTCTGCCTTGTCCTCCCGTCTGAGCCCTTCAGTCTCCTCTGAATCCTGCCCTGGGAATCATTTTCTTCCCCTGATGCCTTTGAAAAGGGTTTCTGTGGGGTGAAGACTTCCCCCTGCCCACAGGGAGGTGCCGATGGGCAGGAGGGGTGGGGATGCTGTGACATCAGCCCCGTGCTCAGCTGGCACCTGCTGGGTACCACAGGGGGAGGGTATTTGTTTGTATTTGCGCCTGCTGCCACTCACTCCCTGTTCCTGGCACCTCCTCGCCCTGCACGAAGCCAGGGGGAAGGGGAGAAGGATCCGTGAGTGATGCTGCCTGTTCACGGAGCCGCAGGGAGCCCTCAATCACAGCGTGAAATTACCTTACGCTCCCAGTAATCATCGCCGTCATCACGGCTATTGTCTCAAGAGGGGGGAGAGACAAAAAAAAAAATAAATAACCCCGACCTTCTCTTTTCCAAACATTATTACTGCTTTCTGTCAATTGTTATCTAGTTGCGCCGGCACTCGAGTGAAAGGGAGAGAAACACGGTGAGAAATCGCCGCGCTAAGCCACTCTACCCAGAGCGAAAGGACTCCGGGGCCTGGGTAATTAAGGAGCCCAGCAAGCCCCTTACGAGCCCGAGTCATCGTGTTTGTGCCTCAGGTGCTCTTCTGCGTTTTCCGAGGGCTCGGGAACGGCTCAAACAGGATTTGCTCCTTTCTGCGAGGGCTGCCTGGCAAGCCGGGATGAGTCTGGGAAAGCGTCTGATGAGGAATTGCAAGGAGACGTCGCAAAAAAGCAGCCTTCGGAAGCTGCAGCGGGTGGGAGGGGAGGGGAAAGCAGCGAGCGGGGCTGTCGTCCTGCCCTCCTGCGCTCCCTGGGTGGCACGGGCACGGGAGCGGGGCCCGGTGCTTCGCCCCTGAGGGGGAAGGAGGGTTGAGGGTTTGGTTTGCGCTTGATTGTGGAACATGGATATCGCCAAAGGGGTGCTAAGATGTGGGTGGGCCAGTGTATCTTGTAATTATAGAATCATTAAGGTCGGAAAAGATGTTTAAAATCGCATCCAGTCCAGCTGTTAACTGCCAGGCACCACTAAACCCCATCCCTCAGCACCGCATCTGCGCGGCTCTGAGACCCCCCCGGGGATGGGGACTCCATCCAATGGGGCTTGACAACCCTTGCAGGGAAGAAATCGTTCCTAACACCCGTCCTGAACCTCTTCTCGGTGATGCTCCCCTCGGAGCATCACCCGGGAGGGATGTGCAGCCCTCCCCGCCGGGCTCTCCGTGCCAGTGCCCGCGTGTTGCCGACTGTCGTTCGCAATCAGTTGTCGTTTGGGATGCTTGACAGCCCCATCGGGGGGTTGTGGGTTTTTTCCCCTCTTTCCCTTCTCTCCCTGGTCCCCAGGCCCCGTTTCTGTGCCCCCCTCCCCGGCAGGCTGGTGTCGGGGGGCTGCCGTGCCGCAGGCAGAGCCGCGCGGGGGGCACAGCCTCCGGGAGATAATTGACTTCGGAAGCTCTTCGTGTGAGATCTGGGAAGAAAGCGAGCGAAAATATGTTATTTTACAACCTTGATACTCCTGACCTCATTGGAAATAAATATACACATAACAGCCTGGAGAAATCAGACGCTGCATTTAATGAAGAGGCAGGGACGGGAGCGCGGGGCTGTGCTGGCCTCGCACGGCTTCTCCAGGTATTACAAGGCTGTGCCGCGGAGCAGAGCTGCTCGGGAGATGTGTCAGGTGCCGGATCACCCCAGAGCAGAAGGGGAGCAGCCCCATCGTCTCCGTTTTCCTCCCCAGCTCCTGCCGCGGGCTCTGGAGCGATGCTGTAGGTGCTGCTGCGGAGGTTGGGCATGGTCTGCTGTGCTCGGGGGGGTTCAGAGGATGCTCAGCCCTGAGAGGGGTAGCAAAGCCCCCCCGTGTGCCATCCAGAGCATGAAGCTGGGGCGTTGACTCCCCGCTGCACCCATGTACCTGGCCCTGGGTGGTGCTGTGCCCCCCACCACGACCACGGCCACCCAGGGGGGCCAGGGCACCTTGGCTGGCCCTGCCTTCCCTGGATCCCTCTCTGCCATCTGTGCCAGGGTTGTTAAAGGTGTGAATTAGTGCTTGTCGTGCTGCGCTACTTACAGGTAATGAAGTTTACTTGGCTGGGTAAATTACCAGCTCTCTTTAAACGGCCTTTTTTTTTTTTTTTTTTTTCCCCTTCATTGCTATGCAGATGTATGCTAATGCGATGGTCTCCAAACACAACTTTGATGACCTTCTAATTTTTATTTATTTATTTACTCGACGAAGCCGTTTCGACTGGCAGTATAATTTAATTAGCTTCTCATTTCCCAGCCCGCCCGGCAGGCAGGGGAGAGGGGCAGAGGAGATCTTGGGGGGTGGGGGGGTGGGGAGGCCCCAGAGCCACCCAGGGATGTGTTTGGGCACCAGTCGTGTACCCGTGTGGGGTGCATGGCACGGAACGGGGCAAACCTGCATTTCTGGGGGTGTGCAAAAGGAGGCTGCTGAAAAATCAGCTTAGTAAGGGGAAATCTTTGCGTGTAGGCTGAAGGAGGGCACTGCAGGGAGCATCTCCTGCAGGCACAGCCAGCCTGTGCTGTGCTGCCAACCAACCACCCCCTGCCCGGGCGGCGGCTGCCAGTTCATTATTTGGGTGTGGGGAGCAGCTCCGGGGCCAGGGTGGGCACCAGGAATGGAGGGGTCTCACCACCCCTGGCTAAGTGTCTGCCTCGCTGCAATGCAAGGGAGGAGGAGCAGCTCCCACCCCTCCAGTGATGGATCTGGAGCTTCTCTCCTGCAAGGGCAGTGTGGCACAGCTGCAGGCAGGGGCTGTCTGGGGAAAACAGGTGCTTGGACCTGATAAGTTTGAGAAGGAGCCGTTTCCCAAATCCCCATTTCGTTGGACATCCCTAACCCTTCAACCCCACACATCCCTTTCTTTCCCTCCATCCCTTTATTCCCTCCATCCCTTTCTTTCCCTCCATCCCTTTATTTCACCCCATCCATTTATTTCTCCCCATCCTTTATTTCTCCCCATTCCTTTATTTCCTCCATCCCTTCATTTCACCCCATCCCTTTATTTCTTCCCATCCCTTTCCCCCCCTCACCCTTTTTTTTTGCCACATCCCTTTCCCCCCCATCCCTTTATTTCCCCCCACCCTTCGCTCTCATCCCAATTCACCCCTTCCCATTCCCCAAACCCCCGGAGCCCTGTCCCACCCTCCTCCTCCTCCTCCTCCTCCCCTCCTCCTCCTCCTCCCCGTGCTGCTGGTGTAGTGGTGGCAGGCAGCGTGCTGCCACTGCCCCGGGGTACCCAGACACGCCAGCTCCAGCTGCTGCTGTTTAGGTTTAAGTGTTTACATTTGTTTATCCCAAAGACGCCCCTGAGATTTCCCAGCTCATCCACAAGCGGGGCCGAGGGAAGCGGGAAAGGAGGTTGTCAGCAAAACCACCCGCCTGCCTCCTCTGCTGGGGGGGGGAGGGGAGTGGGGCTGGGTGCCTGGGGGGGAGCTGTGGGAGATGCTGGGATCCCACGGCTGGGATCAGGGGGGATTTGACCCCCAAAAATCTGGTTTTGTGTCTCCGGAGTGGGACCAGGCGCTGGTCCATCCTCTCTCCTCCCCTGTAGTTTCTTGAGCTGCTTGTCTTGTGGCTGTGGCTCCCTGAGCCTGGCAGAGGGAAAATAATAATCACAGCAATATTAATAAGAAGGCAAGTGCTCTGGCAGCAGGACTAGAGCCTCTCCTGCCCATTCGTTCCGCCTGGTTAGAGGCTAATGTGGAACCCAGGGGAGGGCACCACAGCTCACAGGGGCCTGACTGGCCTCCCACGCTGCCCACGCAGCTCCAAACTCTGCCTGGCATGGTGGTGGTGGCTGAGGGAGAGTGGGGAAGCATTGCTGCTGTCCCTCGGGTGGGTGCAAAGCGTGGTGTCCGTGGAGTGTGGGACACAGGGCACAGTCTGAGGGCTCCATCAGTGTCCCTGTGGAGAGATCCACAGAGGATGAGCCTGAGGCTCAGCTCTCTAGCTGCTGTTCAAGTCCCCCGTCCTCTGCCCTGTGCCAGGAGGGCAGAGAGGAGGCTGCACCTCTTCCCAGCCTCTCACCTCCCTGGTTTGTCCTTGGCCAGGAGCTGAGAGCACAAAACCCTTGTGGGGAGTGTCTGGTCCCCCTCCAGCCCTGGGCTGGGCCAGGGCAGGGATGCTGGCAGCAAGGAGGTAGTTCAAACTTTTATTGGCTTATTCATGTCCTCCGATTGACTGATAAACTGGCTCCTCATTATGTTTTTGTGTTCTACTCGTCTTTTTAATTAGCCTAAGGGCCTCATTAGCAGGAGCAACAGCAATGACTCTGTGATCAGCCTTGCCTGGCATCCAACACGCATAATGTCGCACAGGCTCCGCGCAGAGGGGTTACCTGCAAAGGGGGCAGAGCTGCTGCCAAAGCTACCCCTCTCCTCCCTGGACCCTGTCCTCGAGAGAAGGGACACAGGGCCCGTGCTGGAGGTGGGTGGGAAGCAGTCCTTTTGGCTTTATGGTGTAATGCTGCAAAAAAACCCCAGTGCATAAGTCAAAATGCTGCCCAGAGCTGCTGGGTCCCTGCTTTGCTCTGCTTGTTCATATGGGTGGGCTGGTTGATGCCTCAGTTTCCCTGCCCACACACTGAGCTCTTTCCCCTCCTCCACCCTCAGGTAAGTGGAGGGTGAGGGTGCCCTCAGGCAGGACTATCAAAGGCTTGTCCCTGTCCCCATCCCGGGGAACGGGAACCTCAGCTTCTGCAGCCAGGGTAGCTGGAGGAAGCCAAAGCCTCGGGGCACCATGTAGCATCCAGGCAAGGCACTGCTCCGCCAGCCAGCTGGTGCCCCCTTGCTCTGCCTGTGCCATCAGGCAGCCAATTAGCAAGAAATTAATATTGTGATTAGCAAATATTATGATTTTCTATCGGAATCTGTAATAAGCTGATTATTCACTCGTGAGTAGCAGCCGCTGCTGGTAGATGCTGCTGCCTTCCCTGCTCCAGGGCAGCATCCCTGGCCGGGGACCTCATTCCCAGCTCGGGATGCAGGGAAACCATCCCATAGGTCACCGGGCTGCAGCGGCCGGAGGGATGCAGGCAGGAGCAGGCAGGAGCAGGCAGGGCTTGCCGCAGGAGCATGCAGGGCTGCGGCTTGTCAGCAGGTGGCAACCCCTCCTGCAGCACTGCCAAGCGGCTGCGGTGGCACTTCGGGGACCCGCAGGGTCTGCTGGGGGGCACCTTCTCCGGGTGGCACTGCCCTGCCTCGGCGCTGGCAGCTGCTCCGCCCGCAGCGCTCCGGTCTGGGCAGAACCGGGCTCTGCCTGAACCCACTTAATTGTTTTGTGGCTCAGGTTTCTGCTGCAGCTCTGCGCGGGGCTGGGGTTGGGGTTTTCTGATGGGTTTGGAGCCCCAGGAAGGGGGTTTCTAACCAGTCCCAATACTTTTGTGGTAGCAAATGTCCAGGCTGATGTGGGGGCACACGGGTGGATATCAAAACCAGTTTTTCCTTTGCAGAATCAGTTAGGGAGGAGTGTTTTGGACTTACGGATTTCTGACATTTATCCTTCATTTATCCACTGGCAAACTTGCCTCCCTTACGGTTCCCAGCATGCTGATGGGATGTGGCAGGGATGGGATGTGGCAGGGATGGGATGTGACAGGAGGTGATTTTGGATGTGTTGTCCAAGAGGGATGTGACAGGAGTGATTTTGGATGTGTTGTCCAGGAGGGAAGTTTTCCCACCTCTTGCCCTCCTCTGGCTGGGGAAATGGAGTCACTTGCAGTGATGTCTCAAAGCCAGAGAAGGGAGCAGCACCGTGGGCATGGGAATCAGGAGCAGAGAGGGAGTTTCATGGACTGAGTGTCCTCCCTGCACCTTCCTGTGCCCGCTCGGTTCTGACCTCTCCGTCGACGTGCAGAAAAATACTCCTTAAAATGGCTCAAAGTGAGAATTTCTGGCCATTTCCTACGGCTTTAGCTCGCAGGGGTCTCCACCAGCCAGGATGCTGCTCGGAGCCGTCCTGCGCGGCTGAAATACCGGGGGTTTTTGCCTTTCCCGGCGGGGAGATGAGCGCTAGATGGCGAAAACGAGCCGTGGAGAAGCGCCCTGGTCCTCACCCTGCCGTCCCCTCCCGGCTGCCGTCCCTATCAGCCGCTGAAGTCTGGGGAGAGAAAGAAAACAGAGATAAGTTGGGGGAACGCGATTTCTCCTGAGCTGCAACTGCTCCCTGACCTTGAGCGTCCTCAGCCCGGGATGCGCAGCTGCTGCGGGTGCTTGGGTCTGGTCCTCCGGCTCTTTTCCTCCCGGCTTTGCCCTGCCATCCCACCAGCCTCACCCTCCCGATGGGGCAGGGCTCTGTGCTGGGGTGCTGGGCTGGAGAGCACTGCAGGGCTGGTGGAGGGGCTGTGTGGGGATATTCTGCAAAGCTCAGATGATGTGGTGGTCAAACTCTGTGGGAGAGATGGGGGGAAGCAATGGGGGTGGTTCTGCTGCAGGCTGAGCACCAGCTTGGCCTGGGTTCCTGGGAAACCACCCCTCACAGGCACCATCCCCTCCCCACTCATCTTCACTGTGTCCCCAGCTTGAGTCCTTGAGACATTTCCACTGGGAACGTGAGTCACTTCTCCCAGTGCCACACCCCTGTGCAAAAACCCTAGACAGCAAGGCAGCAGCATCTCCTCTCCTCCCTTCTCCTGTCCCACCCGTGTTTTGGGCTCCTGAGCTCCTAGGGCAGCTTCAGGGGGCTCTCCCCTCTGTTTTGGGCAGCATCTGGCTGCCTGTGCTGGGCAGATCCCCGGGCAGGGTGGCTCCTGCTGGTCAGCCATTTGTTTGCTTTCCTGCCATCAGGCTACCCGGAGCTGAAACTGCTTCTCCTCGGAGCAGCTTCTCCACACGTGCGTTTACGACCTGTGCCTGAGGCGTGTTCCCTCCCGCCGAGACTTGGCTGGGGCTCTTGCAGCTGCTTTCCCTCCCGATGCCAAGTCTGCAAGGAGTTTGTTGCATGCTAAACCACGCCAAGCCGTCCCAGCGGGCAGCAGAGGCAGAAGCCCTGGCACAGGGAGGGCCGTCTGTCTGTCTGTCTGTCCACACACGCAGCTGGCCTCCTGCACAGCCTCCTCCTAACGCCCCGGTGCTCCCACCTCCCCGGGGGCCGTGGAAAGAAAGGGGTGAAGGTCAGTGCAAACTGGGGAGCCAGAGGCATCCGTGGCCTTTCAGAGGTGAGCTCAGCAGAGCCAGCATCACTCCAGAGCACCAGTGGGGCTGTTGCGGGGCAGTGAGCTTTTGAGGGGGGAAGAAAAGAGAGGGGGTGCAGTGAAGGGTCCTGGGCTGCACGAAGCGGGGTGGGAGAGGTGCTGTGGTGCTGCAGAGCGAGCACATCCTCTCTTGGAAGCATGCCCATATCCAGGGAATGTTGTTTTCTGCCACAACCTGGGCTTTAGAATTGAGACTTTCAACTTTCTTGGGTTTAGGGTAAGTCTTGAAAGCCAGGATCTGAACTCCCCCAGAGGCTCAGCAGTTTGTACACACACTGAACCCCTCTCCTGGAGCAGAGGTGACCCTGGGGGTTGGCAGTGACACCCAGCAGCCAAGAGAACAAAAGGCAACTCAGTGGGGACGTGGGGGCTTTTATCCGGGCTGAGTTGGAGGCACCAGCTCTATAATCACTGGCAAAAAAGGAGATTAAGAAGGGGCTTCGTTGAGGGCTTACACATTTCTGAAGGGAATTGAGTGGATTGATGCCATGAGACTCTTTGAGCTCGTGTCAGATTAGAGGAACAAGTGGGCATCAATTTAAGCCAAGGCGCTGCAAAGGAGGACACTAAAGGAATTTAGGTGAATATACATATATTTAAAATATTTTCCTGTGCGCTGTGATTAGTTAATCTAAGTCATTGACTACCCAAGGCAGCAGTCAGAGTAATCAGTGCAAATGACTTTAAAATGAAGCCAAGCTGGTAATTAGGGATAACAAATGTCATGTCAGGAAAGCAGTGACTTGGCTCAACGGCACTGGAGCCTTGCAAAGGTTGTCCAGACCCTGTGTCCAACCAGGAAGGCTAGGAGATAATGGCACTGCAGGGAGCTGATGATGCAAAGGGTGTTGGGTCATGCTCATAGCCTGCTGCTCACCTCTGCATGTGGCTGCTGCCTTGGGGTTAGTGCTCCCTCACCACCCTTTTTGTCTGCTTTATGGGTGCAAAGGGCCCTTTACCTGGGGGGGAAGCAAGGGGTGAGGGTGTGCACACAGGAGGCTGTGCACACACAGCCAAAGAGCAGCTGAGCAAATCAGCTGAAGCACGAAGCTTACTTTTCACTCGCCATCAGTATACTTCAGAGTTAACATCAGCGGGTGCAAACGTGTGATAAGACATCTGACATGCTTGCAAAGCTTAGCACCAAGTCTAGCCTGGAATTCAGAGCAAGTGCAGCCCTTTTCTGAAGGGAGGGCCTAGCTTAGCATGTTTGTGAAGTGCACAGCAGGGCCTTGATTTCAGCTGTTATCTCCGGGGCTCACTGGAACAATAACAACATCTGAGAGCGTGGAGTTGTGCAATGAGTATTTTTACAAAGTCTCTTCTGGTGGCTTTTGAAATTATTTATTTATTTGAAGTCGCTCCGTGAATGAATTTACCGCAGACAGGAAAAAACAAACCACAAAAAAAACCAAACCAAAAGCAAACCAAAAAGCCAAAGCAAACCCATCGCCAGCCCCCCTGGCAAGTGTCACCTTCACAGCCACGCCGAGCGTGGCGCGGACAGAGTCGCCTGTCGGGGTGAGGAGCTGGCAGATGGCAACCTCCACTGGGACAGAGCGAATTAGCTACTGGAAATCCTGGAAAGAAACAGTCAAAAGAACCCTCAGCCCACCCAGCAAGGGCTGTGTGGGTTGGGAGGGCTGCCCAAGGGTCCGGGTGTGACTTTGCACCCTGTAGCTCCACTAAGCCCGACCACCTTCCCAGCACAAAGCTGGACTTGCCTGGGAGTGGCTTTTTGCTTCCTCCTTCTCTCTTTCTGTCTGTCTGCCTTTGCTCTTTCCCTGCCTGTGACTCCAGCAGACATCTGTCTAATGAATTTGAAGGCATTTATACTGGCCAAAGTGAAATGTATGAGGCTGATCGCCTTCATCTTATTACCGCTAATGGGAGCCCGCGTAGATAAATCCTCATGGATCCTGATGGAAACTTACCTTTAAATATCTGGCGTTCAGGGTGAAATATGGTAATGCTGAGGCTGGGGGAAGGGGGAGGCAGAGGCAGAGAACCACAGGACTGGATTTGCTCCTGTGGGGATGCTCAGAGTGGTCCTGGGGGATTCAGGTCATGGGGTAGGAGGTGGTGGCTCCAGGTTTGGTTTTTGGGAGACGGGGTTTTGCTGGTTGCCTTGGACAGAGCTTGGGCTCAACCCTGTAAATAAGCAAGGAGATGCCATTTCCCAAGGCTGTCAGAGCTACATCACTGTTGGTATTTATTTTTTTTCACCCCCTAATAAGTCCTGAACTCACTGGCTAATTAAATAGCAAGTGGCTATTAAGTCCATGCTCAGGACTAAGGTTTAATAAGGCAGTAATAGGTACTGTGCATTCCTACATATGTACCCAGCCTCAGGTGGTAAACCCCAACCCAGGTGCTCTTTAAATAATCAATAGTTATTTATTAAACATAGAGCAGCTATCCAGCTAAATAGAAATTAAAGGCCTGGCTGGGAGATGAGCTTGAATTTAAAGTATTAAAAGAGTTAACTGTCTAGCACAGCATGCACTGGGCTCCTCCAGTTCTTTGTCTTAACCCTGCCAGAAAGTTCACGTTTTTACAAGAGCCCTCTTTTCTCTGTGGGCTTCACCAGAGAGGTGATGCCCAATGATCCACATCAGCAGTGGGGCAAAATACCCCAAATTAAGGCAGCAAATTCCATCTGAGGGGTGGTTGTCAAATGCTCAGGGCATGGCACGTTGGTGTGAAGTGAATGCAGCTCCCAGCATCACCTTCCTGCACCTTGTCTTCACTTCCCACCCTTGCAGATGTTGGCTTATATTTTTTTATGAGTTTTTTTAATCTTTTTTTTTTTTCTCTGGAGGAGGATGGGATGGCTCTGTCCTGCTTACACTTGAACCAGATGCTCTCCAGCATCTGGGAACTTGCAGACATCACCCCATGGAGCAGTTTTCCTCTGGGTTTTGTCTTCACCACTTACAGGACTGGTGAGCCCCAGGCTGGGAGCTGGTTCCCAGCAAGTCTCTCTGCTGCAGCTGGCTCAGCATTCCTCTAGGGAAAAAAAAACAACCAACAA
>VYZU01084253.1:0-12752 GCA_013401355.1 Ceyx cyanopectus
GGAGGAAGGAGGGAGAGGAGGCATCTAAAATTAGCCTGGAAATATTGTACATCTCATTAAAAATGTAATCATGCATAAAATGAGATCAATGGAAATTTATCTAAAAGTGCAAGGAAAAGGCGTTTTCTGGTGTGATACTGGGTATAATAGTCTGGGGTTTAATTTAGTCGGTTGGCAACAAAAAAATCCCTCCAGGCTAAATAAAACAGTTTCCCTCCCAGTTATTGTATGGACAGCTAATTTTCTGCACCTTTCCTTCTAATGCTCACCCTTATCTCTCGCTGGATAGAGGTTTCAATATACTGCAGAGTTTGTTTTCTTTACATTTTCTATTACTGCAATTTAATTTGCATGATAAATGACGAGAGGTGGAAACGTGATAAAAAGCAGCAGAACATTTCTTTATTAATTTTGTTTAAATTAGTGTAACTTTTCACTGACTGTGCTTTTTACGCAGCAAGCCTGTGTAGAAATTAGTTTAAGGCTCTGGATTTCAGTTAGAAGAAATGTCACCCCTGACAATAAGGCAGGGTGTGTGTTCTTAATGTCCTGTGTTTTCTGCCCACCCTCCACCGGGTCCCACCGTGCCTCTGCACCACTTGGTGCCTTGCAGACCCCCTGTGCTTTGCAGCCAGGACAGAGTCCCAGTAAGGATTGGTGACTGGTGCTCCTGGTTTCTCATGAGGGAATCTGAAAGCACTTGGCAGATCTGGCTGAGACTTCCCTGAACTACCTGGCTGGGTGGGCACAGAGATGCTGGGTGAGGGCACAGAGATGCTGGGGAGGGCACAGGGCTGCTGGGTGAGGACATGGGGCTGATGGATGAGGGCACAGGGATGCTGGGTGAGGGCACAGGGATGCTGGGGAGGGCACAGGGATGATGGGAAGGGCACAGAGATGCTGGGTGAGGGCACAGGGATGCTGGGGAGCACACAGGGATGCTGGGTGATGGCACAGGGATGCTGAGTGAGGGCACAGAGATGCTGGGTGAGGACATGGGTCT
Organism: Ceyx cyanopectus; assembly: GCA_013401355.1. Classification (NCBI taxonomy): domain Eukaryota; kingdom Metazoa; phylum Chordata; class Aves; order Coraciiformes; family Alcedinidae; genus Ceyx; species Ceyx cyanopectus. Next base: position 1,004 of record VYZU01084253.1, read on the forward strand.
GCTGGGCAAGGGCATGGGGCTGTACCCAGCACAGTTGGCTCCACAGCACCTCCTGGGGGATCACTTCTCAGTGACAAGGACACCCTCACCCTCCCTCCTTGCCCACCCTCTGCTCACAGCTCAGGGTTTGCTTCGACAGCACAAAGATCTGCCAACTTTACCCACAGCAGTTTGCTCCAAATCCTGGCTCCTCTCCTCCTTTTCTTCCTGGCCTCACCCCCAAGCCTGGGGCACCGCAGGCAGCCCCCCTGGCTGGGTCAGGGGCACATCCCTTGTGTTTCTTTAGGCTCAGCCCCTCTGCTCTGGGAGCCTCAAGAGTAATTGGATGTAAAGTTATGAGCTTGGGGAGGGGAAATTTATTTGAATTCATTCTAGTAATTGGTTTTACACTGGTTAGTGTTACCAAAGCCAAAAGGAATCTCTGCTGAGCCTCTGCAACTGAGGAGAAACCCGGGGCTGCTCTTTTCAGAGATCTTTTTTTCCTTTCCTTCCGAGGTTTATGTTAATTAAACACAAAGCAGTTAAATTTTTACAGGTGGAAGCTTGCAGTAAGTCTCCCTAAATACCTGCCTAAGTGCTTGCTAGAATAGTTCCAAAGAAAACCCCAGGAAAACGTGTGACAGGGGCATTGTGATGTGTGGCTGCACTGGGATGGGAGTGGGGAACACCCTGTCCCCCCAGTGCTCCCCATCCTCATCCCATCACAGTGCCCCATCCTGCTGCAATGTATTTCTCCCTGGACACGTGAAGAGGGGAGTGTTTGCTGCTGGGGTTGCTGGACATGCTGCACTGTGGCACTTTGGGGTTTATTCCTGTTGGAGTTTCCTGCAGCCCTTGGCGAAGCGACAAGAGGAAGCTCCAGCAGTGGGGATTTGCCACAGCCGTCCTCCTTTCCCCACCTCTCTGCCTCCCAGGGGACGTCTCATTGCAGGAGGCTTGAGTTATCAACTTTGGAAAATTGCCTTTTTTCCTTCTCTGTGCTGTAAGAGAAACACAGGGAGCACAACAAAATAATAAATAAATATTTTAACTGGTGCGGGTGCTGCTGCCTCAGCATCCTGCTGCATTCACAAACAGCCCTCCCTGCAAATCAGGGGGCTTTGTAAAGAAAAGGTGAAAAGGAGATTATTTAAGTTTCAAATTCCCCCAGCTGGAAAACGCTGACAGGGTTTTCTCTGCAAGGCTTTCCCAGGCTCCTGCTGCCCCTCCACATCCCAGCTGCCAGGCACCTTTGTGCCCCCCTCTGACTGCTCCCTGGGTTGTCCCGTTCCCCTCTGCCTCCACTGCACTCAGTGCTAATGGGCACCTTAAACTGGCATCGTGTGGCAAACAGGGGTTAATTTCACACGTGTTCTTTACCTCCAGAGATGGCCAGATGCTTTGCAAAAATAATGTATTGATCTCCGGGTGTAATATAGCCGTGCTGGGGGCTCTGCATTAAAGAATTAATTTGGGTCTGTAAGGGACTTGTCTTTTCTCCCAAGGAGTATCCAGATCAATAGGTTTGAGCTGAGAAGCAGAAAATGTGATCAGGTTTTATGTGCTGTGTCAGAGGAGGGATCTGCTCTGGCAGTAGTTTCCCTGCCAGAGGGGGGAGAGGTCAGTGGTGTCCTGAACCCAAATAAAGCAGCTGGTGCTGTGCCAAGGGGCAGCCCACGTGGGAAGGGCAGCTGGGGCAAACCACGAGCCCAGCACGTTCCTGCCTTCCGTGAAGAGCCCGAGGAGCTCTGGAGGGGTCCTTCTGCCTTCCAGGTTGGCAGCCTGGTGATCTCTGAGTCTTTGCAGCCCCCGTGTCCGTTACCCCTCTGATGTAAAACTGCTGGCTCTGTTTCAGCATTCCCCAGCAGCTCTCCCAGGACAGATGTGGAGCCTGCTGCTGAGGAGGACAACTTGCTGCTGGCTACTCATTGCTCACCTCACTGCTGGCTGCTCACTGCTTAGCTCACTGCTGCCTCACAGCTTCTGGAGAGACTGGAGAAGATCTCAAGGGATCTTCTTCAGAAGGAGCTAATTTTGAGCAATTTCTTGGGCCAGCCCTTGGATGCTTGTCCACCCGTGCACGGACTGTCCACAAGCAGAGCTGGCTGCTCTCTCTGCCAGGCAGCAGGAGGGATCAGAGCCTCAAGGGGGATCCCTCTCCGTGGTCTTCTCCCCTGGAAGGAAAAACTCTAAAACTCTGTCCAGAATTGCTGCCCACAGCTGTCAGAACCTGGGCTGGGGCAGAGTTTATCTCTCTTTCTTCTGAGACATATAACCATGAGATTTTAAAGGGTTTGGGGAAAACAAGTAATAGTAAAGCTTTGGTCTGATTATAGAAAGAGCCTTTGTGCTCCTTTCTGTGTGGGTTAGCACCCACCTTTTATCACCTTGTCCTTGGGACAGAATGTCCCTGGTGGGGCTCTGCCCTGTGAGCCTTCTGCCCACCAGGAATTCCTCTCTAGGTGTTCCTGGAGGCTCTCCCAGTTTCTTCTGCTGCGTGCCTTCCAAAGGCATGCTCACACACAAGGCTTCTGATGTCAGAACTCCCCACGAGGAGCGTGGCCACTGCACAGTACATGGCTTTGAGCTCCCCACACGATGGCTCAGTGTGACCAGCTGCTTGGACATCTGCACTGCCATGCTCCTTTCATCTGATGGCTGCACAGAACAAGACGTGCTCCCCTGGGCTCCCCCAGCATCCCCCTGAGACACCACCAGGCTGTTCACTGCTTTGATTCGTCCAGAGCTGGTGCAGTTTTTGGCTCTCTGCTCCGTTCATGCACCAGCCCGTGGGCTGTGATGTGTCAAATAACCTTTTAAAATCCCAACAGATTATGTCCTGTGTTTTCTTCCTGTCTGGAGTCTGCGTTACCTCTTTAAAAAATTCCAGCAGATTTGTCAAACAAGATTTACCCTTTGTAAGACTCTGCTGGCTACTTTTTATATCAGCTCACATTTCTCCAGATGTTTTGTGATCTCATCACTTATTAATGTCTCCATGATTCTGTCTTCTGCTGAAGTTACACAGTTATTACTGGTTAATGTGGCTATGAATGCATCGTCTCTTTCTTCCTTATGAGATGTGTCTGATGACAGCAATCTGCTCAGGATGGGCTTGAAGCTTCATGGAAATAATATTTCTTTTTTTTAATCTCAAATTTGATTTAGAAATATCCCTATTTTTTATTCTACTCCTTTATTACTTTTACGTAATTATCTTGTCCAAAAGGAGCTGGGATATTTCCAGTAACACCAGTGGAGAGCCCCTGCCATGGAGATCTCTCACCTTCCCTTTTTTCTCCTAGTTGAAGCCATGCAAGCATCCTTCCAGCCCTGCAGGCATCTTTGACTCTTGTCCTCTTCCAGGCTGACTGGGCTTTCACTGCTCTTTTCTGACTGGTGGAGCCATTGCCACTGGGCTGTGGCTGACTCAGGGTGCTTCCTGCAGGGTGGATGGGAATCAGCTCTCTGGAGATCACCAAAGGTAGAGGAGCTGCCCTAAGAACTGCCCCAGTCCATGCTCACTGGGGTCCTGACCTCCCCTGGCTATTCCACAGGAATATTTAAAATATATAAAATTTCATTTCCAGATGCTGATTGCCTCTGTGGGCACAGCCAGGAGATGTGATGGGCAAACAGATACATCCCCAGGGAGGGGGCACAGCTTGATCCCCATCCTCCAGAGGAAATCAGCTCCACGAGGAGCACGAGAGCCTGTGCTGGGGCTGGCTGTGGCAGGAGGGGTGTCCATGCTCTGGAAGCTGATGGGAACGTGGTAAGCTCCATGAAGTGCAGGAATTTGGATGGGGTACAAGCTGGGCTCTCCTTACACGTCCTGCATAGCTGTGATTATCCTCAGGAATAATGTCAGGGGCTGCTCCCTGCTGGGAGAGCCCTCCAGGGGTGGGGGCCATGGCTGCTGATCTGCTGCAGTGGGGATGGTGCAGCCCTCTGCCTGGATGAAGTGCAGGCTTATGCTGAGACAATACAGTTTCTGGATAAAGGGGCTAAAAAGGTGATTTTGTTTCTTGTGGTCACCACTTCTAGAACCATCTTCTCTCTTTTTTTTTTTTTTTTCCATATTTGAATGTGTGGTTGGTGAGGCAGAAGCCAGATTAATGTCATTATTAGACTTAAACCCAGTCACTTTTATTTTGAAAGACTCAGGTCTATGAAAGTGGGTTTTTGTCACTTGAATCACTTGGAGACTGCTCATGGACTTTAACAAATTTAACATTTTGACTCTTGGAACACAAAGGATCTTCCCTTCTCCTTCCAGGGAAATAATTTTCCTACATGTACTCCTTGAATATCCCTCGCTGGGAAATGCAGCAGGAGGCAGAGGTGCTGGGAGCCATTTAAATGCTGCTAAGGGGGAAGGTGTTTACATGTCATGGGCCTGGATCAGAGGGGTCTGTTGTGGAGTCATTTTGACAAACTCATCTAGGTCACCTGAGAAAATGCTGCTTAACATTCCTCCATCCACTTGTTTTCTGTGGGTGGGTCATTCCGGGGTGGTCTTCAGAGCGGCTGCAGCTGCATCCTGAAATGGAAAGCATCCTTCAAACAAAAGGGGAGCACAGTGGGGGGGTCAATCTTTTCCTTGTCCAGGAAGGAACTTTTTTCCTCGTCGAGAGCTCCACTGTTCAGCAGAAGGATGATGAGGGGCTGTGTAGGAAAGTTTCTTCAGCACCCACCTCCTCTCCTTTGGCACAGGACCCCCCGGCTCCATGGTGCTGGGACAGGCCCAGTGCTCCCTCCAGGAGACATTTTGTGCCCCTGGACCCCCAGCCCAGCCCGTTGGTCCTGCTTGCAGCAATGGTGTGGTGAGGCAAGGGGGGAAGGTTGGCTTCTAGTTCTGATTCATCACTTTTATTGAACTGAAATCCCTTTGTTTTAATGCACACTTGATTGAGCCAGCATTTATGGAAGCAGTTATGGTTTGCAGGAGAAGGAGACAGTTGAAGAAAGAACAAATGAATCTAATGTAAATCAAATACTTAACGCTTTTATAGAAACTACAAAGCCTTAAATGTGTATTCTTAATGGTAATTTTACAAAACTCCACCAGGCATCTTCAAATGGAGGTGTGACAGTGATTGTTTCAGTCTGGAGATGGCTTTCCTTTCACATGCTAATCATCTGCTCATGGTGATATTTCTCAGCGTAGTTGCAGTCGGAGAATTGAATAATTTATGGAATGAATTTTGTTGTAAATTTATTGTGTCACAAGCAGGTTGTAATTTCACTAACAGTACACTTAAGTTATTAAGTAAAAAAAAAAAATAATGTGGTTGATAGGATCGTGCGTTTGGAGGTTCTCGTGCTCCCTCCACAACTAGTTCTCATCTTATATATATTTTCAAACAGAGTATTTACCTAATTTCTATTCAGAATCTGATCTGGGAAAGAGAGGACATTAACATAAATGGGTTTGCATTTGCACACTCTTGTTGAATCTCGTGGTGGTAAACAAATCAGGGAGGTTTGGTGTAGCTGGGAAGAGCTTGGGAGCAGCTCTGCTCCTGGCAGCACTGCCTGGCTTGTCTGTTCTGAGGAGATGGCCTCTCTCCAGGGCTGAGGTGGTGAGGGTACAGCCACTCTGGAGAGAAACAGAGCCTCTCCCTCCTTCCCCAGCCCTGGAGCTAAGGGAATGGGGAGCCATGGCTCATGATGAGAACAGGGATGATGCAGCCCCAGTGGCTCAGGGGGTTCCTGGGGACAGGGGAGGCTTTGGCTGCCCTGGGTTTAGTCTTTCCATAGCTCCTTGTGCTAGAAATTCTGCACTGCCACTTTCTGCCCCCACTGCAGTGTCTTTGGGGGTTTGCCTGGCTTGCTTTGTTCCCGTGGCAGTGTTTTCCTGGAGGCAAATGAAGCGAATGGTCCCACACTGGAACTGCTCAGAGCTCAAGTGGAATGTGAGGAAGCAGTTCCCTGTCCAGGATTCTGTGTTCAGCACGGGAAACTTCAGTCAAAGTCTCTTTTTGTTCCTGCACCACAGTTATTTCCCCGGACTTCTGTTGTGCTTTGTTTTCAGCTTTCCTCCCTGAGCTGCTCTGGGTGTTTGGCCAGGGCAGCGAGGAGCTCAGAGCCCTGTGTTGGCACCTTGCTTGGCTACGTTGGGTGCTGTCTGCAGGAATAATGTGCATTTTACTGTTGCACGGTACTTCTGAGTCTCTGGGAGGCCTGGAGAGGTTTATTGGTCCACTGGAGAGGGTTTTTTTGGCTCTTTTATCACCTTCAGCCAGCTGCTCAAACTGTATCTCGTCGTCAGTCCCAGGATGGGGTGTTTTGGTGAATCCTCACTGGTGTGTGCTGTGCCTGCAGCTGTTTGCTCCACTGTCCCTGTCTCTGCAGCCTGCCTGTCCTCTTGCTGGGGTTGTACCCTGCCAAACCCCCTCCCTCTTCCCTGCCATCCCTTGGAGCTGCTGCCACGAGTAACTGTGCCGTGGCACTTCTCAGGGGCAGTGGAGGGGGGTGACAGCCCAGTCTGGGCCCCCTCGTGCACCCTGGTGATTCCAGCAGGCCTTTGGCAGCCGGAAGGTTTGTGGAGCTGGAGCTCGTTGTGATATGTAAATACCATGAAAAGAGGAAGTGTTGTGATTGTTTATTTAATTGTTTAAATATGCCAGTGTTAATACATATAATTATACAGTATAAACACATTTAATTACTTAAATGAGCTAAATATTTGTGCATCTAAGTCTAAAATTGCAATCAAAAGTGCTCAGTGGGTGGCAGATGTGGAAAAGGATTGTTTTCTCTGATGGATGCTTCTAAACATTGACTCTTTCCTCTGAGGAGCAGAAGTGAGGCAGGGCACTAAATCCAGAGGAGCAGCAAATAAGTAAAAAACAGGTTTTCCTGGGCGACTGGGGTTTTAGCATCCAAAGGGAAGGAGCTGGTGATGTGGCTGAGCTTTGCCAAGCTCTCCTCACAGTGCCAGGTACTGGACCGGGTTGTCACTGCTGCTCCAGGACTTGGGACAGCAGGAGAAGGCCCTGCTGAGCTCTGGAGTGGCTGCTTTCCTGCCACGGGGAATTGCTGCCCAGATGGAGAGAGCCTGGCCACGCTGGCTCCTCAGATGAGGCTCCTCTCAGAAGCACTGTGTTGTAATTACGGGTGTGCGTGTTAAATTTTTAATTTGATTTTCATTTGTCTATTCAATTGGTATAATTGATGTGCATCCTTTCTCCCCCAGGGTACAGGTTAATAACCTACTAACCCTGGAATGAAGGAATGATAAAAGGATACCACTCCTGGGTCTAAGGGACTGTTTATAATATATGTTTTTAACTGTAGACTTATTTTTTTGTCCTCTGTAGCCTACAGCATTTTATCCTTCCAAAGCCCTGACAGGCATCGAAAACATTAATTATTCTAACTTTAGTGCAAATAACTATTCATACTGGACCTACAAAGAGGCTAATGATATTAGCACTGGTGAATATCTTACAAAAAAATAACAGAGAAAAAGTTTTATAAATAGAATCAAGTTCTGTTTGCTGTCTGAACAGGTAACTTCTTGGTTGCTTTTGTTTCTGCATTTGTTCAGACTTGTGTTTCCAAACGAGTAATATTTATCATCTGCAAAAGATGATGCAAGTAAGTAAAATAAATATTTAGATAACACTGAGGCATTTTCTGGCTGTGGGGGATCAGAGGGCAGTGCTGGAGTGCAAAGGTGTGTGGGTCAGGGTAAGATACTTTGCAGATCTGTGCTCAGTGCCTGTTTTTCTTACGTGAAAAGTCCCTTTCCCGTGGCAGTGCAGGGGGATGGTGACCCTGACAGGTCACACTCACTGCTCCAGACCCAGAGTCAGAGCAGCATTAGTGCTGGGGTGCTGGAAACGAAAGCAGAGCTCTCCTCTGCCATATGTCACCTTGGGGACAGCAGTGCCGTGACCAGCCTCTCCTGGCTCCTGCTCTAGGCTGCAGACCTGCTGCTTTGGGACCTGGTGGCTGCCCCTGGCACCCTGGCAGGACACATCCCATCCCAGGCTCCCTTTGGTCCCAGCTCTCCTGGCTGATGGGCAGCACTCTGCAGAGCTGCGTTTCTCCCGGGACAGCAGCGTGCAAGTCTCGCTGGAGCTGAGCCCCGGCCCTGGCTGGAGTTCATCCTAGCAGAAGGAAACGCTTTCTTCTAGCCTATGAAGCTGGAAATGGAGTGATTAAACAGCAGCCTCTAAGTGCACAATTAGCACATGGCTGAGTCCACCCTGCCCCACGCTGCTGCAGGGCTCAGGGGAAGGGCAGGTCTGGGAGGAGCAGGGGAAGGGCACCAGCTCCGGCTGTTTCTCACCTTCCCTCTCTGCTCTCTGCTCAGGGACACCGTGCCCAGAACTGCTCTGGACTTTCTGCTGCCCAGAGGAACAACTGAAGTGCCCCCAGATACATTAAATAACCATCCCAAGGCATACAGAGTTTCATGCTTCAGATCCTAACCAAGCTATCAGCTGCTTGACCCTGGGTAGATCTGCCTGGGAAGGTTACCCTGTGCTAGGTCAGTGTAGGTCGTCCTGAGGCTGATGCTGAGGGTGCTGCAGGGGGGCTGAGGGTGCTGCAGGGGGGCTGAGGGTGCTGCAGGGGGGCTCCCTGCTGGGATCCCTGGCTGGGCAAGAGCTCAGCGTCCTGCAGCCAGCTGGGAACTGGTGTTGGTGTGTTTGGTGAGCTGGTAGTATCAGGGAAACTGTTCTCAGGTCAAATAGTGAACAGACCAGCTTGTTCACGCCGACTGCTCCCCAGCTCCTGCTCAATCTGGCCAGTGCTCCTGACCTGTTCTCGAGGGGACAAAATCGAGTTTGCTGTGGAAATGCCAGCTCTGAGTGTCCTGAGCTGTGTGTAAAGTCTCATTTTTAAAGATGTATGGCTGGAAAGATGTGTTCTCCTTAAAAATGAACCTCACGTGCAGCACCATCCTGGACAGTGCACAGCGACAGGGGGCCTGCAGAGCCAGGGCCACCAAGAGGCTCAGCAGCATAAACAGCACAAGATGAATGAGCCACGGTGCTGGGGACCCCACTGCAGCCCCCAGATTCACTCAGAGGCTCTGGCACTGAGAAATCATGGGCCTTTCTGCTGAGCTAAAGCAGACTTGGTCTGGTCTGCCACAGCTACTCCTGGTTGCAGCTTTCAGACAGAGATTCCGGCCAAAAGCAACAAACACAGAGCTCTCTGGGAGCATCCACCCTGGCCAAAGGGAGGGATGGACTCATCAGCCGTGGGTGGTCTGGTGCCCAACTGCTGGAAGGAGAAGAAGGAGAGGCTTCTACCTGCCCTGCACGTGCAGTGGGAGGAGGTGAGTGCCCAGGGAGCAGGATGGGAACGGGGTTTGCTCAGCTGCTGTCAAACTGCACGTTCAGAGCAGGCTTCTCTCACTGGGCATTGCAGGTGGCTCTGTCTGCTGTGCTCTTACCTGTAGCCAGGTGTGTGCAGGACTGAGTGGCTGCAGAGATTTCTTGCTCATCCCCCTCTGCAACTGCTCTTGCATCTTCTAAGGGCAAAACCCAAGAACCCTGGAGGTCACTGGTGCCAGAATGCCCATCTTATTTTGCTGTACAGCAGGTGAAGACTGCTGGAAACCCCAGGGCCGAATTTCATATCCTTTCTAAATTCATTATGATTAATCAGGAAACTCATTGTTCATCACCTTGAGATTGTGCCTGTGGTGGCTCCTTCGGGGTGCCCAGCAGCATGCTTTATGAACACACCTTTTGTTTTCACCCTGTTCACTAGAACACTGTCAAATGTGTGTGTACTACCTTCATGACTCTGGTGTACATTAACTTCTACTCACACTGATTTTCTTTTCCAGTTATGTTGCTGATTCCCTGGCTTCCTCACTATCCTCTTCTGCTAATTACCCTCAAACTTGCCTTTTCTCCCAAACCCACTAAGCAGCATGGTTCAGGTGACAAAGGATGACTGGGCCAGGGTGTGACACAGAGCTCCCTAACTACTGCAGTGCTAAGAGATGAGCACAGATTTTGGGATGCTCAGAAACCTCCTGGTTGAGGGTTTTACAGAGCAGGTTGTACTCGTTGCTGTTTGAGATGGGGGTTTTGCTCAACAAGCTCCCAGAGCTCTTCCACTTTCTGTAATTCCCCCCCTGGAGTCTCAAATCCAGGTGGGGTGGTGGGTGAGAGGCTCTGTCCTTGCTGCACCCCTTTTCTGCCTCACTGTGCATCGTGCCCAGCTTTCCACGTGCTCTGGGCAGGTGCCTGGGCTTTGGGTGGCTTTCTGAGGGACCTGCCTCCACTAAGCTCTCCCCAGCACTGAGGAATGTTCTTGTATCTGCCCCTTGGCCTGCTCTTGTCTTCTGTGTGAGATGTTGCTGAGTTTTGTACTGGGCAGGTTACACATCAGACACCTTCTGAGTATGTTTTTAATTTCTTTGAATTAACAAAGTCCTGCTAAAATCAAAGCTGGCATGAGTGACCTCATTATACTGTGAAATCAAATTGCCACCAAGCAAAACCCCTGCACATCTCCGAGATCATTTCTGTAGTACTCTGGTTTTTGCCTCAAGGAAGTTCCAGAAGATGATGATGATGATGATGATGATTCATTGTTAAGTCACCCTGGTGGGGTGCAGGGCACAGCCCAGGATGAGCAAAGCACACACCTTTCCAGTGGGTTCTGGACAACTGCAGCTGGACTCTACTGTGAGCACAAAATATTGTCCAATATGTGGTTTATTAGTGTGCACACGTGGCTGCAGGTTGGTGGTTAATCCCAAACTGTCAGTAACAACTGCATGGCTTCCTCAGATAATCTCATTAATTAGCTGGTTGTTGATGACTGACCCCTAAGCCCAGGAACCAAGAGGGGCAGCAGCTGGCACAGGGCAGCACCACCCCCTGGCACTCCCTCCCCACGCGTGTGGCTTCCCCTCTGGGACACGAGTCATTTGGTGAAAAAAGGACATTTCTGGCCATAGCATCCTGAGCCACTTGAGGCTTTATAGACGAAATCTCCCCTCTTGAAGTGCACCCAAAGCTGGCAGTCAGTGCAGCGCAGAAAGCAGCAGAGTTAATAATACATCTGAGTCTCCTGCCACGTCCCCAGGCTTTTTTCTCCAATATTATTCAAAATTTAGGCACCTTTCGTATTAATTAAATGGTAACTTTCTGTATCCCACGATCAAACTATCCAATAACGCTTGCTCAGAGCAATCAGAAATGACAAAAAATAAGGTGCTAATATAATTTTATGATGAATGATTTGATCCCTGGGGTTTCTATCATATTAAACAAAGAAACAAATTAGCCAGCGACTGAATTAAGTGGAGGAACTTGCATCATGGAGAGGCAATAGATTTTTTCACAGTGAAGCTGCCAGCTGCTGCTGAGCTTCAAGTCCAGTTGTTGCCCTGGGAGTTTCCCAGCAGTGGTCCTGCTGCCACGTATGGATGCGTGGACCTGAATCCTGATGGCATGAATGAGTGTTATTTGCTGACTAAATAGGACATGAGGACAAACTCCTCCACTGAAAGAGCTGTCTAGGGCTGTCCCAGGCTGCCCAGGGCCGGGCTGGAGTCCCTGTGACCCCTGGAGGGGTTTCCAAGCCCCTCATGGTGCTGAGGGCCATGGGTCAGTGGTGCCCTGGCAGTGCTGGGGGGTGGTTGGACTTTATGAGCTCAAAGATCTCTACCAACCCAAAGCATTCAGTGCAAGTGGGTGAGCACTTTTCTGGCATAGACAATACTGATAAGAATCCAGGAGTTTGCAATGGAATTGGGGTTTTAATTGCATTCCTGCCCCCCAAAAAA
>VYZU01084260.1:0-19575 GCA_013401355.1 Ceyx cyanopectus
CTCCTCCCCTCCCAGCAACGCATTTCCTTAGCAGGGCTTGTTCTTATCATGGAATTCTGCACAAAAGCATCAACTGTCTGCAATCTAAATTAGGAAATTGAAGACTCCTGTAACTGGATTTGAAATGGTCTAATCCTGCCCAGCTTTGGAGGCTGGCTTCACATGGTATTGGAACTGCACCACAAGAGATGATTGCTTTAGCTCTCTGTCATGCAGAGCACGTGGTGAATCTGGGATGGGGTCAGTAGCTAAACCCTTGCCTGGAACTGGGCATCCCAGTGGGTTAACTGGAATAGAGGGCCCAGCCTCAGTACTTACTGGGAATCAACCCCCTCTGGTGGGCAGCTCTGGTTTACTGGGCTGCACCAGTGCTAGTGACCTGGACCAGTCACTTCTTGCAACTTCATCCTCTTGGCTTGCCTTTAAGGGGTGATTCTTGGCACCATTTTTAAACTGGCCACTCACTAGCCCTGGAGATGTGCACTTCACCTGAATTTCAGCTTCTCTGGTGCAGCTGGATTGAGTTGTAAGCTTCTGTGTGCTGACTTTGGATAAACCTTTGCCTCTATTATAAATCTTGCCTTATTCTTTTTCCAGAATGCATGGTTGAAGTTTGACTTAATTTCATCAATCTGCTTCCAGTATCTAATAAATAAGGAGAAATGACAAATTAGAGTACCATGCTTATAATTGAAAATCCTAATACCATTCCCTTATCTGCCTTATCTATCAACCTAATTAAGTCTTCTCTTCCCAAAGGTTAAGAAGGCAATCTAAATAGGCTAGGTGGTCTGGAGGGAAATAGAAAATGCAGTTGCTAAAAGTTCTACTTTCTTGCAAGAAAATCTGAATTGGCTGTGCTAAAAATGACAAAAAAAAAAAAGGTAAAGACAGAAATTATTTCAGTTCAGGGAGGGATTCAAGTATAGCCTTACACAAAGGGATTTAACTTTTTGGTATTGATTATTCCTGCACATAACTCAGCTTCTACAGGTGCCCCTGAAGCAGCAGGTTAGTATCTGGTCTCTGGGTGAAGGTGGCCAGTCCTCTGAGCTTTTCTGGAGTAAGCCAGGGCATTGTGTCTTTCCTCATGCTATTCTGCATCTAATTTAGAATTATTCCAGTATGAGGTTGTAACTTTCTACAGGGACAGTGTGCAGCATTTAATTCCTGTTCTGTGCCTCTGATGTTTGTTTTCCTGCCCTGCTTTTCTGTCTTCTGTGTATAGGTAAGAGGGAAAAAAGGAAGAGTCCTCCTCTGGCTTTAACAGTAACATCAGCTGGTCATTGTTGCATCTCAGCTGTTCTTTAGAGCCCAGAGGAGAACAATTCTTAGAAGACACTTATTTTTCCTGTAGAGGTTCACTGCAGAGTTGGTGTTGAGCATCTGAGGAGGTGTTCAGTGGGGCAGGTGCACAGCCCCCTTTCTGCTTCAGCCACTGACAGAGATGCAGGGAGAGGGGCTTGAAGCTCAGCTTGGAGAGAGCAGCACAAAATACTGACTCATGGTGCTAATTAGAGCTGTCAAAACACACAAGCAGAGTTAGTTTTCAGGTGAGAGGGAGTGTGATCCCACTCTGCCCCTGCCAAACCCCTGGGAGGCACAGCCTGCCCTCCAGAGCTGAGATGCTTTAGCTCCTGCTGCTCTGGTTGGAGATGAAAAAGGGGGTATCTGAGAAACTCCTTCCCACCCCTCTCCACCCTGGTCCCTGCAGCCAGCACGTGCTGCCTGCTGCTGGGTTTTAGAAGAGCTGGCTGGGCAGGGATGGGGGAATCCTGTGGCAAACTGGCACATTCTCAATGTGCAGAGCAATTAAAAGCTTTCTAGGACTGGAGATAGAGACCAGCATAGGGAACAGCCCTGGTTTCTGCATTTTGTTTGAAGAATCTACACCATGAGTCTGTACTGCTGCAGTGCTTTATGAAAAATAGATTTTAAATGTTTCTTTTTCTATGTTGTAAATTATAGAGGTTAAAATTTGAAGTGTGGATGTTCTGTTCAACTAGTAACTCAGCTTTATTCTTGAATTCCTCTTTCTGTAGTCAAGAGGTTTTTATTAAAAGGAGCTGTTTTTGTTGCCTTTGAAGAAACACTTGTACAGGCTTTAGAACTAGAATTTATAAATGTTAAATGGTTCTCCTCAGAATGAAGAATTAGATAAGAAGTATGCTGGACTTCTGGAAAAGAAATGGACATCTGTTATAAGATTACAAAAGAAGGTAAGTGGAGATCTGGTGGGTTTACTTCTATAAACAGCTATGACTGAAGGCAAACATTCACTGAGCAGTGGTGCATTTTCCTTGCACAAATGCAGGGCTTAGTAAAGATGCCTGAAAGATGAATTTTGAGGACTTGGCTGAATTAATGTAGTAGAAAATGTTTTATCTCTGTGCTAGCAGAGACATCCACTTGGTTTCTTTATCAAAATGTCTTGGCCAGTTCATGGGTTGCTTGTGCAGCTTCTAAAGCTGGAAAGGAAAAGGGGCCTTGGGGCAGTTGGAGTGGAGAGATTGAATTAGCTGTCCCCAGAAGGCTTGGCTGGTTTAGAAAGAGAGTGAAAACCTCTGCTTTGGTCATTGAGTTAGAGGGAAGAAACCATTAACTCCAGTGCATTAGAGCAAGTGATTCTGCTGCAAGTGGGCAGCACAAAACTCTTTTTAGCAATGCTTCAGTGGATCCAGAATGTATTAAAAGCAAGAAAAAACAAGGAAAGAATTAAAAATAATCCAACAAAACAGTGTGCTAACAATAGAGACCTATCTGTTGTGGAGGTTCCTATAGCCAGGGGTTTATTAGCCTTCAGTTGCTCTGCTGTGGGGTAACATTCCTGCCATCTCAGGGCTACAAATCCCTGCAGCAGCAGCAGGACTGCCAACAGCCTCCTGCTCACATTGGTACAGTGTTGGAGCAAATGTGATCTCATGGAGCTTTATTCTGTCAGAATATTTGGGCAGTTGGAGAAGAATGCATGATTAAATGATGAAAGAATAAATTAATAAACGAGGGTTGGGTTCAGAAACACCAAGGCTGTTAACAGTGGTGATCAGTTTGGATCCAAGCGAGCTTTGCTTTACTGAGTGGGAGCTATTAATGAGTGCTGGTGAACAAGATCTTGTACCAAACTAGAAACAAACAGCCTCTTCACCATTCCCACCCCTAGGTAATGGAGTTAGAATCGAAGCTGAATGAAGCAAAGGAAGAGTTTACATCAGGTGGACCTCTTGGTCAGAAGAGAGACCCTAAGGAGTGGATCCCGCGCCCCCCGGAGAAGTACGCGCTGAGCGGCCACAGGAGTCCTGTCACCAGAGTCATCTTCCACCCCGTCTTCAGTGTCATGGTCTCTGCCTCAGAGGATGCCACAATAAAGGTACCCGAACTGGCAGGGGCTGTGACTGCAGAGCTCCAAGCTGGGACCTTGTGCTGCTGCCTCTGGGTCCTGCTCTGGCTCCAGCAGGGAGAGATTTCACCCGGGTCCTATGTGAGCTTCAGTTTTAGCTTTATGCTGCTCCAGGTAATAGCTTCAAGAGTGTATTAGAGGATGGAGCCAGACTCTGCTCAGTGCCATCCAGTGACAGGACGAGAGGCAATGGGAGTCAGTTGGAGCACAAGAGGTTTAGGGTCAACACAAGGAAGAACTTTTTCCCAGTGAGGGTGCCAGAGCTCTGGAACAGGCTGCCCAGGGAGGTTGTGGAGTCTCCTGCTCTGGAGACATTCCAGCCCCACCTGGATCTGTTCCTGGGTGACTTGGTCTAGGTGCCCCTGCACTGGCAGGGGGGTTGGACTAGATGATCTTCTAGGTCCCTTCCAACCCCTAATATCTATGAATCTATTACTGTCCTTTGAGGGGGGAAAGGGTGATGTGGATTTAGGGACTGAAGAAACTGTGCTTTGCCTGCTCAGTGGAGGAAGAATTGCAGGGTGTGTGAGTAGATGTGATCAGGAGGAGCAGAATTGCCTCAAGTGATCTGAAGAGATTATCTGTAAAGCTGAGTTTAAGTGGTTCTGCAGCTGTGTGCCTACTGGAAATTGGTTCTTCCCATGTATTCTCAACGGGATGGGGATGTTCCTTAGTGAAAAAAGCCCTGGTGGCTGCCAGTGACTTTGAGTGGCCTTCACTGCCATGTCCAGTGGCCTGGAGAGGCTTACAGTGGCCTGAAGGGACTTGCAGTGGGCAAATAGTTTCCCATTTTAGCATCAGTTAGGATGTGATTGTGCATTTTGTTGTTGTGTGGCTGTCACAGTGTGAGGGCATCATCCTGGTAAAGGATACTGCCCATTGTTCTCATCCAAGATGAAAATTACTTGGAAAAGTGCTGTTTTGAAGACCATTGAGTAATATATGAAGCAAGTGCTTAAAAAATGCAAGTTGTTCTAGCAGTGGCTGCCTGCTGGAGGAGATTCAAGTGTCAGCTGGATCTGGTTCTTGAAAAGCTTTAACCTGTTCTTGTTGCTGCAGCAAACCTCAACAGAGAGGGCTGGTGGCTTGTTCCCCAGGCAGAGGCAGTGACAGCTCTGGGTGTGTGTTGGATGTTCTAGAGGAGCCTAATGAGCTGTGGGTCTGCTACCTCTGATGGAAGCACTGGCTGCATTTCCCTGTTCAAGTCAAGCTGTGCAGCTTGATTCCTGACTGATGCATTCTGAGTGATTGTATTCTGTCAGGATGGTGGCTTCTTTCTCTTCTTGGGTGTGCTTTGGGTTGTTTGTTTGGTTTTTTTTTGTTGATTTAGGATATAATTTAAAATCAAATGTCTAATTTTGTGCTTCAGAGACAATAGAATCTACAGGAGCATGTTTTGTTTGAAAGGCTTTTGTTTGTGGCTAGATGATAGAATACTGACTTAATTAGGAGGTGAGAGTGGAGACTTCATGCTATCTTGCAGTTACTAATTGCAAACGTTTATTTGATCTCCAACAAATTCAGTAACCTGCTGATGTGTGCACATCCAACTTCAGAGTGGCTTGGGTTATCAACCCAGGCATTCTGATTGCTGCTCTTTAGCACACAGAATATTTGCTCCTGGGTTCTGAAGGAGCAGGTACATTCTGGAGCCACAGCAAAGCTCGGGGAAGGGGGGCAGTGGGGATTGTTAAAGATGATTTTTCCCCACCAGCTGTAAGTGGATTGTATTGCTGGAGTTAGAGAACTAACATGGAAAAGATGGAGAAAAAAACAATCTGTATTAAGTGGATTTGTTCTGCCTGATGTTTTCTGAATTGATCTTTATTTTTAAGCATATTGGATGAACTTACAGAACTTATTTTCCTGGTGTGTTTATAATGCTTTAATTTGGCCGAAAGGCAGTGTTCAAGATGCATGAATTCAGTTCATTTATAAGTAACAAAATCCTATTTACAAAAACGAGTGCTTATTTTTTCCTGTGCTGTAATGCTTTTAGGGCTGTCTGTCTTTGTCTTTTGTTCAATTAATTATTGAATAAGGTGCCAGACTGGCCCAGAGAGTGCAAATGTAAGGCTGGAGAATATGAAGAGCTGCTGCTAACTGATTTTTCTGTTCACTTGTCAGGTGTGGGATTATGAGACAGGAGACTTTGAACGAACCCTTAAGGGCCATACAGACTCTGTGCAAGATATTTCCTTTGACCACTCTGGCAAACTATTGGCCTCCTGTTCTGCTGATATGACCATTAAGCTATGGGATTTCCAGGGCTTTGAGTGCATCAGAACTATGCATGGTAAGGTATAAAGGGAATTGGTTTAGCAGTCTGTAAAGTGAAGGGATTTTTTTCTTTTTTTTTAATCCAGGAAAACTGCTGATGTGGAAAGAGGTTATAGACCAGAATATTGTCCAAAAGAAAGGGGGGTTTTGGTGCTGTGAGTGCTCTGTAAATAAGGTCCATGTTTAGTGTCTCTGGAATGAAATAGTCTCTCAAATCTGCTGTGCACATGTGTGGGAAGCAACCCATAATAACACTGAGGTGAAGTGGCAGTCAGAGGATTTTAATGCTAAAAATTAAATGCTTACTAGATAATAAAACCTTGCCTTCAAGGGGGTAAGCAGTGGCCACCCTCCTCACCAAACCAACATGCCCCTGCTGTGGGCTCAGCAGCCCTTTCTGCCCCTTCTGTAGGCACACCCCTGCAGTGTGGTGTGTTTGTGGGTGGGATGTTGTGACATCCCTGTGGCCACTCATGTCCCTTCAACTCAAATTCAAGCAAAAAGAACCTGCAGCTCCTCGCTGAAGGTTCCAGGTACCATCCTTGCCCTGCAAGTGGTCCTGTGGCTCTTCAGATGCTTGATCATGGGTGTGACTTTAGGAGTTCACCAGGGGCTTTAAATTCTTAGTAGAGAAAATGGAAATGAAAACTGTGGGGTTGAACATTGTAGGTACATGGCTTACAAGATGCACTGTAGCTGCCAGTAAGAGGAAAAACAAACTACTTATCAGTGAAATTACTGGTTATAACTTGGGGGGATAAAAAGAACACCAGATCTCCAAATGAAGAAAGAGAAAGCTGTTTAATGCCTCTAATCTGTTGGGAAATTATAGATACTCAAAAGTGCAGATCTGAGAAGATTCATTTCTTGTCCTGACAGTTTAAGTAGGGACAATTGCAGAGGCTGTAGTAAGGCAAGTGCTTGAATCATGATCAGGTATCTGGGATTGTTCAGTCTGTTAGCATGAAGGTTCTGCACTGAGCCTCTCCCTGAAGACCTGCCTGCCTTTGAAGCCTGGCCTGTGACCAGCCCTGACTGCTGCCTTTGAAGAGACTCCCTGGAGCAGCTCTTGTAAAGTGCCAGCTTTTGTCACTGTGTAGAGGTGTTGCTTTAGTGCAGAGTGGCTGCTTTTCTTTAAGAAAACCATTAAAAAAACCCCAAAACATTCATTTTAATGATTCTCAATGTCAGGACTGTGTGGTTTCTAAAATTGTAACTGATTACTTCATAAAATCCTCAAGTCTGCATGTAAAGATTATTCCATAAACCATGCACCAGTGCTGTAGCTACTGGCCCAGGGTAAATTAATAGCCAGTCCTGTGCTCTGTAAATTCTATTACAGTACCACTTAATAAAGGTTTTATTTGTTTTTAGGTCATGATCATAATGTTTCTTCAGTAGCCATCATGCCTAATGGAGATCATATAGTTTCTGCCTCAAGGGACAAAACTATCAAAATGTGGGAAGTCCAAACAGGGTAAGTGCCCTTCTGGCAAAACACCAGCACCTGAACAAAACAAGCTAGCCCTCTGTTGATAGGAAATGGGTCACCTAAGTCTCGGATGTCAGCAAACATTATTGGAATGGAGGTATGATATTGTGCCCTTCAGAGTAATTCACTGCAGCATTCTGCCCTCAGTCCTTAAGCACAGGGGTTGAGCTTTTAGTGCACACTAATTAAAACTAACTGGCTTTATCTTTCTGGGAGCTGTGAGAGGAGGACACCATCACTCAGGGCCACGTAGGGTTATAAAGGAGGAATCAGAGGAAGGAGGAATAGTTTGTTACCCTTCTTGACACAGATCAAGGAGTCTCCTGCTTTGTTTTTTCTTTTGAGGGGAGGGAAGTAGGGCACAATATCATANCAGGGGTGTGTGGTTTCCTGGCAGTGCTGATGGGTCCTGCTGTCTCTCTCACAGTTACTGTGTGTTTTCCTGGCAGTGCTGATGGGTCCTGCTGTCTGTCTGTCTCTCTCTCAGTTACTGTGTGAAGACTTTCACGGGTCACAGAGAATGGGTGCGCATGGTGCGGCCCAACCAGGATGGCACCTTAATTGCCAGCTGTTCCAACGACCAGACGGTTCGTGTCTGGGTGGTAGCGACCAAGGAATGCAAAGCTGAGCTCCGAGAGCACGAGCACGTGGTAGAGTGCATCTCCTGGGCTCCAGAGAGCTCCTACTCCACCATATCAGAAGCTACAGGATCAGAGGTAATGCTTCCCGTGCCAGTGAACAAGCACACGCAGCAACACGCAGCTGGTCTGTGTAGAACTCTGTGGATGGTGCCTTAGAACATCTAACAAAGCACTTGTGGGGCACCACAAGTGTCTTTGGTGCACTCCCAGAGCTCCCCTGGTGGCTCCACAGGAGCCAGGATTCTGTGTTTTAACAGTAGGACCCTATGTTTGCACAAACAACAGTGAGCTCTGGAGAGGCACTGTGAGAAGGTGGAGAGTGGGACTCATCCCACTTAGCCCCACAGTTATGGCACGACCTGAAGATAAGGATGCTCAGCAGCTGGCAGCTGAGGGGCAAGTAGTGAGTGAGGAGCACAGAAATGAAGCTGCCTTGGGTGCATTGTGCTGCAGTTCAGCACTGACTGCCATGTCTTGGAGTGCAAAGGTGATGAGAAAACATTTTTTAGCAAAAAGAAATCCCCATTTCTGTGCTCACAGATGCATCTGCTCTGGGTCAGTTACTGTCTTCAAGAAAGGCTTGCTAAAGGTCAGCAAAAAATGTCCTTTACTGAGGGCAAAGTGTAGAAGAAATGAACTAGTAATTGACTGCAGTGTGTGCCTTCTCATCCTCCTCAGAAAGAAGTACCCAAGGGGAAAGTAGATACACCAGAGACAGGGCTTCTCTAGTGATGGATTATCTCATTTTATGGATTATTTCAGTCGGGCTTTACTCGCATCCTTAAAAGATCCTTAGTGTCTTCTAATGAGGAGCACTGCGAAGTGAGCTGCAGCTGTGGTGAGTGGCAGCAGCTGGGGCTGTGCTGGGGCCTCCCCTGCCCTCTGCTGGTCTGGCCGCCCCTCTGCAGCTCGGGCAGCTGCGGGCTGAGCCAGGGCTTGCCCCTGAACCACCCACAGGGAGCCCTGACAGCTCTCACAACTGCCTCTGCCCTGCCACGGGGCATCTTTACACAGAGAAGTAACTTCAGAGCCGTTCTTAAGCTCGCCTCATTACTTTTTTTCTGAAGAAAGCAAACACCAAGGTGTGTCTGAGCTTCCTACTCTTGTCTGAGATGTCTGGCTCTTGAGCTGTGTCTGCTCTTAAGAGGTTGTCTGGCAGTAGGAAAATGTAGTTTCAGAGTGTTACTTGGCAGTAGGACGTACAACCGTTTCTTGTTACAGATTTTTATGCCTTTTTTTTTTAATTTCTCCTGGTATTAGTATCAAACTACTTGTGGCTTTCAGCCTGGCACTGTGCTTACTGGCTGCAAACTGACATACCATCTCATTTTGTTCCTAAGAAATAGCACTCAGAAGGGACTGCTTCCTCTCCCCTTTCCCCTCCTGCTCCATATGTGCTGTAACTTAAAACATAATTTCCTGTAGACTAAGAAGAGTGGCAAGCCTGGGCCTTTTCTGCTGTCTGGATCCAGAGACAAGACCATTAAGATGTGGGACATTAGCACTGGCATGTGCCTTATGACACTTGTAAGTTCATTGGTGTTTTTCTGTGTCAGAGCAGTTGGAAGGGGGTGAACTGTCTTGCATGCTGCTGTTCCCCAGTAAGACACTGGCAGTGCACAGATTTAATGGCTGCTTGTTAAGCAGTGTCTCAAAACACAGTGTAGCTGCAGGAGCTGGGGGTGTGGTGGGCACTGAGCAGCCTGGCACTGACCCTGCCGTGGGCACACAGCCCTGCCCACTGTTCCCAGCTGGGGTGGGGAGCAGCAGGGGCAGGACCTGGCAGCGTTGGCAGTGCTGTGCTGCTGGAAACTGAAGGTAAACTGATCTCAGGCTGGGTGCTGTCCTTGTGGGGTGGGGGTGGAGCTGCCTCAGCCTGCCCCTGCTCACTGCTCTCTCCTTGTGCACAAGGTGGGCCATGATAACTGGGTACGTGGCGTTCTGTTCCACTCTGGGGGCAAGTTCATTTTGAGCTGTGCTGATGACAAGACTCTACGTGTCTGGGACTTCAAGAACAAGCGATGCATGAAAACCCTCAATGCGCACGAACACTTTGTTACCTCGTTGGGTATGTATTGTCCTGCAGGGCTGGGGCAGCTCTGCAGCTGCAGCTGAGCACCAGGCTCATCCTCTGGTCTAGTGAGGCTGTGTGAGCACAGGTGGGAACCTGCTGCACCTTTGCACTTCTGCTGCCAGTGATGCGAGGAGGTGAAGTGCTGGGGTGTTGTGGCACCGTGCACCACAGCGTGGAGGATCTGGGGGTGCTGCACTGCAGGTGCTTCTGGGGGAGTAAAAATCATAGAATCATAGATATTAGGGGTTGGAAGGGACCTAGAAGATCATCTAGTCCAACCCCCCTGCCTGAGCAGGATCAATATAATCAAAAATAATAGGGGAGGTGCAAAGCAAAAACAGGAAAAAAAAATACTTTGAATTCCTGGGCATTCATTGGTACTCATTGAATAATAATCATTGGTATTACCACTTCTCAGTGCTGCCTGCTGAGCCAGTCCCAAACTGGTTGGCATCTCTGAAGTACTTGGGGATCTCTGAGCAGTGCACTTGGCATTTTTAGCATGCCAGCCCACAGCCTGTGCTGTCTGCACTGAAACAAAGTCGAGTTTCTTGACTTCTGATGCTCTGATGTAAATGCATCAAGTTGTGCCTTGTGGTGGCAATCAAGGGTTTTGTCACGTTGGGATGTTTTGGGCTGCTCCTGGGTGTGAGTTTTTCTTGATTTCACTGGAAGCTCCTTTGTAACTGAACTGGAAGTGGATTTTCCTGCTTTAGGAAATTCCAGCACGCGAGTTTGCCCACAGAGCTGCAGTTTGAAGGGTGTTTTTTGAGCTGGTGTGGCTCTTTGAGGCAGTGCTGGAGAGTGGAGGACAGGAGAGGTTGAGATCCAGCTTAACCTGAGCTTTTCTTTCCTCACAGATTTCCACAAGACGGCACCGTATGTGGTTACTGGAAGTGTAGATCAAACAGTAAAAGTGTGGGAGTGCCGTTGATTGAGTCACATTTGACCCCTTTTTCCTCTGGATGCACTCAGATACCATGGTTACCCATTGAGCTCTGTTTAAATAAATATTGTCCTTTCATGTAAATTATTCTGGATGTAGATTGAGCTTATTAAATGTTACACACAAAGTATTCATGCATGGTGAATCCAAATTGTATACTGTAAATTTACATACGTTGTCTAGAAGTACCATAGGTTTAAGAACATGGGCTGGCATTGGTCACATCAGACCTGAGAAGGCAGAAGTTGGATAATTGAAATAGGGCACTTAACTGAATAGTTGACAGTGTCGTTCTATGTCGGATAATTATTCCTGTTTTTCTTTCTGCTGTCTGTTGGTGCCTGAATTGGTGACCTCATTTGGGAAAAGTTTTGTAGGGCTCTTTCAGAAATGTTGTATCTATGTAACATCACTTAAGTGTGCTTAATAAATCTTCTCTAAGAATACTAGATAATAAGGCTGCAATTCAGAATCTTCTGAACCTTATGTGTAATTAATGGAAATTAATTAAACTCTGGAATATTTGTCATGAAACATTTGCCAAATCAACAGAATACATTTGTTTTGGCCTCCTATCACGCAAGGGTTGGTATATTTATATAACTAACTGTAAACCTGAAACAAGACAACAAATCTTAGTAGCAGCTGATGTGATAAATGTATTTATTTTTTATTTGGTCATTCAATGGTTAAGCTGTGCTGTTAAACTAAGTTTAAATGGTTTTTTTGTTCGCTTTTCTTTTTTTTCTTTTAATTTTTTTTTTTTTTTTGCTAGACGAACTTCCAGGAGGAGTTGTCCATCCCACTAGAATTTAGTGATCTGATTGCCAGTAGAGCTTGATCTCCCAAATGACTGCCATGGTACAACTCCCTGTCTGCTTCCCATGGTCCTTAGAGATGTGCAATTCCTAATCCACAGCAGTATCAGAGGACACTTCCCCCCCTCATTCTCTTGCAGGAGGCTGGGCTATTCAGAGGTTGCTCTGGTGCCTCCTGGGAATCCCTTTTGGCAGTGAGGTGACACTTCCCTTGACAGCAGCGTGGCTGGGATGGAGAGGTCAGTGGTTGGCACAGTGAGAGCCCCTCTGGGATACAGCAGGCTTCCCAGAAAGCACTGAACACCCAGGGAATCGGGTTGTAGGGGCAGGTACAGAGTGATGCAGGCTTCCAAAAGGAAAAAAACACCCCATCAGCAGCATCCCATCTGTGGGGATGATGCTGTGAAGCAAACCTGAAGGGGAATGCTGTCAGCAGAAGCAGCCCAGCTTGGTCACGAGTGTTTATGTCGTTTGGTGTGTACAGTTTTAAATTTGCATATCCCTGAAAGTGACACATTTTGGTCTGAAAGCAAAGGAAAATAGTATGAATTCATCTTTGGATCAGCATTTCTGTGACAAGTTCCATTGTAGATAACGGAGAATGACAATACTTACCAAACTAACCAGGTCTTTTTAAAAATCCACTTGAGAAATTCACAGTACAATGAAGTACCAGTCTGATGTTTTAACAGGTGACTTTGTGTTCTGTTTTATTCATTTTGTTTAATACATGGCTTTTAAAACTGTCCCTTGTAAAGATCATGTCCTTGGCCAGGCTGGGGCTGGCTGGGGGGGGCAGGGGCACCCTCCTGTGCCCAGGGTCCCCACGGGAGGGGTGTGGGTGCCGGGTCCTGGCACAGACACCCCTGGGGGGAGGAGCAGGAGCTCTGAGCTGAGGGGACTGTTTAGGAGCCAGGTTAAGATCCAGGCTGTGCTCTGAAATCCAGTGGTTTATGTAACTTTCCGTGTGTGTTTCTGCAGTTAAGCATGCACAAATAAAGTATTTTTTGTTTGTTAGCTGCTTGGACTGGAAGAATTTGCTGCTTTTTGTCCTCTTTGAGAATTCCAGATACACAGGTTTAGTGCATCTTACAATTCCTCAGTGCATCTGCGACTGTAAAGTAATACAGCTGTTTAATTCCTGGTAGGACCTATAAACTTTATTTAAGTATAAAGTAAACCACACTCATGTACATAACTCATAAACATGAATGAGAAATTAAAGGTACCTATTAAGTGGAAGTTGTCTACTGCATTTTTTCCCTTTAGCGTCCAGCTCTTGACCAGGACACAGGCCCAGCGGCGTGGAAGGCTCTGCTCACCCCCCTGGCACCCTCCTGGCACCCCCTGGCAGCTCCCCAGGAGCAGTGACTAATCTCAGGGACCAAAGGCTAGAGCCCTGTGGCCAGTGGCACGATGTGGTGCTGGGTTCCTGGCACTCCCAGGGGTGATGCTGCTGCCCTGGGGCTGCTCACGTTGAGCCAGTGCCCTCCCTGGTGCCCTCCCTGGTGCCCAGGGTGCTGCTTGGGGTGCAGTGAACTCAGTAGAGGGGCAGCTGCTGCTTTGATGCTTAGAAATCACTACCAAGCTTGGCACCAGACAGACCTTTTGGCTCCAAACCCGACAGACATTCCAGTGCCCAGGAGGCCTCGGGCACGTGCGTGGCGTGGGCGTGAGTTGGGAGTGGGTGCTCCATGCAGTGGGTGTTCCATCCATGGCAGTTGGTGGTGTCCCATGGCAGTGGGTGTTGTTTCATGGCAGTTGGTGGTGTTTCATGGCATCTTGCACTTTAGAAGATTTCAAAGAACCGTCCTGCTTTCTGTGTGTGGTGTGACCAATGGTGTGCCTGGGGCACTGATGGAAAGAACCCCCCCCCCCAGTTGGTAGCAGTTGTGCAGGGGCTGTGGAGCACTGTAGTGGTGGAAAGCTTTGGCTGTGCCCACTGGGCACAGTCTGTACCTGCTGCTGTTCCCTGAGGATACCCCTCTTGGGCAGCCCCTGCTCCCATGGGAGCAGTGGAGAGGAAAAGGGTGATATTTGGTTTTTGTAGGTGGTGTGATAATGCTGTTAATGAGTGGGGTGAAGGCAGAATGCACTTGGGGTGAGGTGTTTGCTGTGCAGCTGCACGTCCATCCCGTGTGCTCACAGCAGAGGCTTCAGCCAGGGTAGGGATGGAGGTGTTGGAGAGGGGTGAGTTGGATTTACACGTCACAACTGGATTTAACTGGCCTTTTTTATCTCCCCACTGTGTCACGTAAGTAGCTGCTTCCCTGCCCTGCCTCCCCCTGCCCATTCCGAAGGTGATTTAGCAGAACCTTTGCTCTGTAGAAGTGGATCCTGACATTGACATGAAGGCAAACGCTGAGTGTTTTCACAAGGGTGATGTTAGAGGTTGCAATTGGAGAACAGTTCCCAGACCTTAGGAGTTAACTGAAGCTATTGACACAATTAAAAACAAACAAAAAAATCAGTAAAGGAATGTATATAATACTGCTCTGTGTTTTACAGTAAGATTTGTTGCTCTCAGACTGTGTAAAACAAAATTTATTCATGTTTTCTGCATATTAAAAAAAAAATCTTATTGTACCAATTGGTAAACTATTAAATGCATATAAAACTAGATGTGTTTTTGTTTCCTTGGATGCAAGAATTAAAACTTATTTTTAAATACAGCTACTGGCATTTCCCCCTTCAGAGTTTGCTCCACACCTTGGATTCTGGCTAAATGCTGCTGAGCAGCTGGAGGTGTTTGGTGCAGGGAGGAGCTCTGAGGGGCATGGAGAGGGTTTTGAGCAGGGGCTGGTGCTGAGGTGTGGGCTGGGCAGTGTCTGAGACTTCCCCCAGGCCCTGGCTGCTTTCCCAGGGTTTGCTTTGTTTCTTGCGTGGTTTTGTGCCTCAGCTGGAGCTCCCCTCACAGCAGCAGTGTGCACAGTGTGCACACCAAGAGCCCTCACAGCAGCAGTGTGCACAGTGTGCACACCAAGAGCTGCCCCACCAAGTGCTTCTTGGCAGTCCTGTTTGCTCTCGGTGCCTCTCACCTCTGTGGGTTGTTGCCTTTTGCAGGGATCTGGCTGTAATTGCCTGGAGTGCCTAAGTGGTCAGGGAGATGAAATGGAAAGGTGCAGAGATGGAAAGGTGCAGAGATGAAATGGAAAGGTGCATTTCTTTGCTGATGGGAGAGCAAGGACCTGACCTCGGCCAGGATGGGGGAGAAAAGGAAACGAAGCCCCTTGCAGGGTGAGCACCTGGCACAGGTTATTTTATAACAGGGACAGGCTCTGGGGGAGACTGGCCCCTCATGGGAGAAAACAGCAGAATTTCAGGCTCTGCCAGAGCTGCTGTGGGGGTCAGAGCTCCTGGCTGAGGGGAGTGGGGTCTGGATAGTGCTGGGTTGGTAGGAGAGACCCCTGTGCCTCAGCAAACACAGGCAGAGAGAGGTGTGAATGTGTAATCTGGGTAGTGAAAGGATTCCATTTTCTCCTTCAGTTGGTGGCTTGTTGATTATTCAGCAAGCACGTTCCTGAAAGCAGCTCTGTCCATTTTCAGTCTCGTTTCCACCAGTTGTTTCCAGTTCTGCCCCAGCACTAATGGGCTTTAACATGTGTTTCAGCAGATGGGTCTGGATTGGGAATGGCACAGAGGGGAATTTTGGTCAAGGGTGGGAGGGGATGTTGGGTTCTCTGAGCAGCATGGCCAGGAGCTGCAGGGAGGGGCTGAGGTGGCCTCGGGACTGGAATTGTGTGCTCTATGGTTTGTGGGGTGTCCCCTGAGGTGCAAGAGATCCCTGGTGAGGGTGTAAATCCCTGGTGTATTTCCATGTGCTGCCTTCAGGGTCGCTGATGTTTTACATCTCAGCAATGGTCTCCTTGTGGTGCAGTTCTGTTCCTGAGCTTCAGGGCTCCCCCTGACCCTGGCACGTGGGTGTGAATCCTGCCAGGTACATCCTCAGCCCTGTTTGGAGTCTGTTGGGTTCATTTTAGCGTAAGCACTGGAGGTAAAGCTGTTGGATTTACCCCTAAGGAGGTGAAGCCAGTTTACAGCTGGATGTTGGCAAGTGCAGTAGAACATTGTGGGCTCATGAGCTGGGGCTTCAGTTTCATTTCAGGTGCTTACAAAACCCCACAGAGCAGCTGGGTCCTGCTCCCCTCCCTGAGCACCTGCAGCAGCTCCTCCCCTGCGGGCAGATGGTGGCAGAAGGGGGAGTTCCACCTCTCTGGGGTGCTGACTGATGCTCTGGAGTGGCTCCCTTTGTCTCCAGGGCTGCGTGGCAGAGGAAGAGGGTGCCCAGAGCAGAGGCAGTGTCACCTTTGTGGCGCTCTGGAACCTTCCAGTCACCACAGCACCGGCCCAAAGGGTCTGAGAGCTGCAGAGCACCCCCCTGCACACACACACCAACCCTGGGCAGGGTGAGGCTGCAGTGGGCACAGAGGCCAAGGCCCTGTGGGGAGAGGGGAGTTTAATGAGACAGGAGCCCTGCAGGGGGGACAGCAGGTCACTTATTGTCCCTGCAAGGCTTTAAGCCTCTGGTGCAGCTGTCCCTGTTCTCTCCAGTGACAGTGTCTGGGTCATCAGCATCCAACACCTTGCACCAAACTGTAAAGAAACCAATAAATAAATACCTAAAATAGTTTAAAAAGCTTTTAATGGACTGAAAGACACTAGTTGAAGAAAAAAAAAAATCTCATAGGAAATATGCACTGTAGTCATTTATTGATTGCTTTCCAGGAAAATTCAGTATTTTTCTAATAGGAGCAAGTTCTTTTGCAGTCGAGACGCCTCCTGCTTCGTCACCTCTAACCACGGAGGCTGCTCCCTCCTCCCCTCCCCGAGGTACAGACACCTGCAGGGCAGGGGCACAGAGCACGGGGGACACGTGTTCTCCAGCAGGTCAGTACAGCAATGCAGAGGAGCAGGGGGTCTATCCAGGGCACACAGGGAGGGGAGAGGCCGGACTCTGTCAGCACGGGGCTGGGGGCCAGGGGTGGGTGTTCTAAGCTCAGCTGCTTGGACATTCAGCTGTCGGCACACCAGGGCCTGCAGCGGCCACGTCTTACCTGCTCTGGGCACTGTGGCCAGGGGGGCACCTGCTGGCCACGGCCACAGGACAACGTGTGATGGGGAGGGGATGGGAGGGGGGGGTTGAGTGGCACCTGCCATGTCAGCAACGTCCATTGCCAGCAATGGAAGCTCCCCTGGCAACCATCGCAAAGCCAGCGTGCAGAAGAGAGAGGCAGGAAGGTGGTGGCCAGAAGGGCTCAGTGCTGGGGGAGTTTTCATTTCACACCCCCCTCCTCAATTCTGGTGATGGAAACACCATTCCAACCTGGGGCAGCTGCGGGGTACCTGGGTACTGCCCCCCTGGCACTGCCCCCTTCTCCCCACCCTCTCCTCAGGGCCCCTGCTCAGCGAGGGCACCCCCGGGCTCCCCTGGCCCCCCTGCCCCTCTCTCCTAGGCACTGGGGTTTCCACTGTAAGGGAAGTTTGTGCGCGTTTTAAACATCAAGCCCTCACTCTTTGGATACTGATATCCCAAGTTACTCAGCTGCAAGCAGAGCAGAGGTGGAACTGTGAGTATCATATATATATATATATATATATCTATCTCTCATCTCTATCTATAATCTTTACCTTGAAAATTAGAATGTGAATGTTACAAAACCCCACTGAATTGCCAAACTGCCAACCAAAAGTAGAAAAAAAAATGGTAAAAGGAATTCAATGGCTATATCCTGATGTATAAAATGCTGTACATCCCACTGCCCACACCCTGCACAGCTTCAGGCCTCTGAGCTCTGCAAATATGGCTGCTTGGTTTTCCTCAGCACTAACTGGGACAGTGACTGGGGGTGTGGGGGGAAATCAATCAGATTATCAATCATTTGGCTCGGAATCCACGTTTTCCAGGAACGCTGAGCAGTGGATGGGGCTGGCTTTGTACTGGTTTAGCAAAGCAGTGTCCTTAGTCAAACATAAAAATGACCTGAGAAATGTTACATACCTGGAGACAGTTCGTTTGGGTTCGTTATATACAGTAGAAATAAGTGATGCTATGGGCAGGGCTGTGCTCCCCGGGATGGCTCCCACGTGGCTGCCTCCGGGCCCCCTTCCCTTGGCGGGGCAGACAAGCTCAGTCAGACAGATTACATTTCTCAGATTAGTTCTTTGCATTGTGTATTAATTGTACCAGTGCAATAACATTGTCAAAAAAAGGAGGAGCTGCTCCAGGGGAGTCCGAGACCCTGGGTCAGGTTCAGAAAAGGGTGGTTTAAACTTTTTTTTTTTTTTTTTAAGCGAGGTACACATTAAGCAGAGCTCTGTGTTAAGGGGATCTCAGCAGAAGGCATGCTGGGCTCAGACTCTTTCTCCTCCACAGCTTTGTCCTCTGGTTCCAGCTGTTCTCCACTTTTTATGCTTTCCTGGAGCTGCTGGCGTCGCTGCACCTCTGCTTTAAGGTTCTCCAAGTCTTTTTGGCTGAAGGGGAAACCAGGAAGGGGAATGAACATTAGACTAGGGGTGGGAGCAGCGAGAAGCCCAGGGGCAAGGTGCTGGTCAAGGCAGTCAGCAACACTCCTGGCACCTGCCCTCTGCCTCAGCAAGGACCTGGGCAAGGCTGGTGCCTGGTTTGCCATTTGAGACACTGGTCTCAAAGGTAGAACATGTGGAGGTTTCACTCTACCTTAGTGGAATGAAGAGAATTCCATTGATAATGTTGAGCTGCTCCAGGACACTGGCCATACTGGGAGCTGTGAACTGGCATAAGAGAAAGAAAAGAGTTGAATACACAGACAAAACCAGCAAGTGCATACATACCATTTACCAACACTTTAAGAGAATCCTGGGTCTCCTGGGACAAAGTGGTAAGGTGGCATCAATGGTGCTTTCTCCCTCTAAGGTGAAAAGCAGCATCTGAGGGCCTCTGCCAGTCTCAGTGGGCAACCTACACCCTGAGTGCTGCAGGAATTCAGTTAATGCAGTGAAGATGCCAGATCAAAAAAGTGTTTGGTTTACTTTCCCCTCCTTCAACTGCCATAACGTGGATAAAAGCTGGGCATGGTTTCCTGGACTAGACTGTTCACTCCAGGGAAGGTCCTTAGGCCCAGATGCCCCTGTTCTGTACCCACTTCTTCCCAGAGAGAAGATGTGGCCACTTGCAGAGCACTGCCCTGCTCTGCCCTTCCCACTGGCAGGAGGCCCAGCTGCTGGGAGCTGCCTCCCCGCCCCCTGGCTCCCAATCCCCTGGGCCTGCAGCACGAGGGGGAGCAGCCCCCACAGCAGCTCCCCTTGCTCGGCCATGCAGCACGAGGGGGAGCTTCCCATGGCCAGGTTGGGCTGAGCCACCAGGTGCCCGGGCAGATAAGAGCAGCTGGGCCTGGCCCAAGGGGGCCAATCTGCTCCTGCTCCACCCTGCTGCCCAGCCTCCCTGCACCACAGCGGCCTTGGAAGGAGAACAAAGCTGCTGGTGAAAGATGATGGCATTTTTTAGGGTGAGGAAACCAAAGTGTTTTTGGATTGAGCAACCTGCCCACGGCCGGTGAGTCAGCAGAGGGGCAGAGTGGGTGGAGGTGTCCCAGGCACATCCCTCCTGACTTCCCTGGGTGTCCTGCACTGCTCAGGGGCTGGGACACAGGAGAAAGAGCCAGAGCCCAGAACACTCTGCTCAGCAGTGGAGAGGACAATGGCTTAGTCCCCACTGGTCCCAGCCTTGGTCTCTGCAGGGATCTCCAGCCTAGGAAGGGTCTGTGACTGGCACCACCCTCCCCATCCCCACCCTCCACCCGCTCACACATCCATCAGCAGAGGCTTAGCAGCCCTGTCCTCGGGGCAGGGACCCTCAGGTCACCTTGAGGGGCATGATGTTGGCGTTGGAGCCATTCTTGTAGATCTCGTTCATTGTGCGTTGAAGAGCCACTGCCTGCTGAGTCAGGTA
>VYZU01084369.1:0-10473 GCA_013401355.1 Ceyx cyanopectus
TTTGGCTGAACGTGAACATCACGCATTGCCTAGTCCACACGAGACTCTCTTCTGGAGGCTTTTTGTTTTGATTTGTTGTTTATTTTTTTTTTTCCATTCAATGGTTAGGTTGTAAATACAACAGAGCCTCTTCTGGGAAATAACGGGTGTCAGGGACCAAAGGGTCGATGAGTATTTGCAGTTATGTTCAGAGAAGCAGGACCCTCACAGACAACAGGCTGTTGGGAATGGAGTTAGCAGCGTCCTTACTGTGCTGCTAAACGGGACGGCAGGTGGCCGCGGGATTTTTATTCGCCTTTAACACCTGAAATTCAACGGCCTTCAGGGCTCTGCATTTGTTAACTCAAACGGTCCAGCAAGAGCTCTGATTTTTCTTGGGCTGGCCTGGTCCAGAAGGACTGGGCTTCTCGTTGGTTGTAACCCGCTCTGGCCACGCAGGCAGGAGCCCCGCAGCACACGCAGCTTC
Organism: Ceyx cyanopectus; assembly: GCA_013401355.1. Classification (NCBI taxonomy): domain Eukaryota; kingdom Metazoa; phylum Chordata; class Aves; order Coraciiformes; family Alcedinidae; genus Ceyx; species Ceyx cyanopectus. Next base: position 467 of record VYZU01084369.1, read on the forward strand.
GCTCTGCCCTCGCCATGGCCGCGGTGCCCTGCGCCCTTCCCGCCCTCAGCCGGCCGCACGGCACAGCCGGGACAGCCCTTTCTCGGCGCGGTTTGCAGCGGCCACGGCTTGGAAGGACGTGAACCCTCTCCAGCCCGCTAAATAGGGACAGCCAGCCTTTGCGAGGGCCAAACACCGGTAAATGGGGACGTTCACGCCAACCCCCGGGGTCACCGTGACTGCCCGGACGTCTCCTGCCTCTCCCGGCCTCAGACCGGTCGTGGAGAGGAGGTGACCCGGCTTTGTTCGCTGGGAGGACGGATCTCTTCTGTCGCTGCCCACCACCCCTCCGGGAGGGCGCAGCCCCCGNATAACGGGAAGGGGCTGGGCTCGCGCGCCGAGCCGGGAACGGTCTGAGCTCGGCCGCGGGCCTCTGCCGAGAGCAGCTGTGTGCTGGGGGGCTGCTCCACCCTCAACCCCCTCCCTGGGCAGCCTGAGTCAGGCTCTGGCTGCTCTTGCAGGGAAAAATGTTTCCCTCCTGCCCAGTCTAGCCCTCCCCTGGAGCAGCTAGAAGAAACCTACCTTGTGGCAGCAATCCTTACCCTTCGCTTCCTTAGCGCTCCCCAGCTTTCTGGGAGGGGTGCTGTTCCAGTGGTGCCTGAAATGGGCTGTACCCGTGGCAGCAGTGATGGAGTTCACACCTGGAACTGGACCAGGGAGTTGATTCCGCAAGGTTAGATTCTGAATTCCTTAGGACAAGGAGCAGCAGAAATGAAGATGTTCGCCTGCGGAGTTTGTGGGTGATTTACTAGAACATAAAGCAGTTTGGTTTTCCCCATGATTTGCATTGTTTTCTAAATAGGATCTGTGTCATCTGATAAGATAGAGCTGACATGAAAGTTGCTTTTTTTTGGTCTCATATTTTAATGATCCCTTAAACCCAATATTTCTTACTGATACAGTTTAACAATTTTAGCTGGGAAGCTGAAGGAGATGGGACTGTTAGAGTGGGATGGGCAGAGGTTGGATTGCCTTCTAATTGCATAAACATTGCTTCTTTAAGGAAGTGTTCCAAATACTTTTTTTTTTTTTCACTCAAGGTAGAAACTCTAAAATGAAAGTGTAGTTTATAACACCACCTTTTGGAAAAAAAAAGTCATTGGTGCATTAAGTTGTGCAGAACATGATCTTTCAGTCTCAAGTTGAAATATAAATCAGTGGCATTCACATGTGTAGTCATAAAACAAGAATTAATGTGCAAGGAGTCTGCTGATACCACTGTACATATTAAGTAACAGAGCACATAGCTTAATTCTTGACAGGACTGGAGGGGATGGATCCAAACTAGAGCTGGGTGGATTCAGCTCAGGCATGAGGAAGAATTTCTTCTTTCCCAGGAGGGGGTGAGACCCTGGCCCAGGGTGCCCAGAGAGGTGGGGGCAGCCCCATCCTTGGCAGTTTCTCAGGCCAGGCTGGCTGGGGCTCTGAGCACCCTGTTCTAGTGGGAGGTGTCCCTGCCATGGCAGGGGGTTGGAACTGGATGAGCTTTGGGGTCCCTTCCAACCCTGACCATTCTGTGAGTCTTCTGTTGATTGTATTTATTAAGTGCATCAGTATCACACTGAGTTTATTGGTTGCCTTGCACTGTCCTGTCCCAAGTTGTGATCAGAATACTGAAATCCTGAAGGAGGTCTGAATGTGCTATCATAATAAATGTAGCTTGCATTAGACACTGAAACCTTTCATCAGGAAGACTTGTCAGTAATAGAACTAAGGTGCTGTTGAAATAAGCAATCTCCTAAAGATAATGGTTTGTTGAATGCTATTATATTTAGCTTGTTGGAGGATTCTCTGCAGAAAAAGTCTCTACTTACAAACAAAGGGAATGTTTCTGTTTACAGGGTATTTTGTCTGAAAATTAGAAGAGTGCTTTTATAATTGATCTGCACTGACTTGTGCAGAACAAGGTAGTAGAACTTAATTTAAGAATCTTTAAAACTCTGTCTGTGGGAACGACAATACAGACAATCCTGTTTTGGAGCTGCAGTGCATTTCTTAGTGTCATTGAGTTGAGTAAAAGAAAAACTGTGTCTGCAGAGCCTGGCTTAAATAAGAAAGATTTTTTTAAAATGTAATTTTACTCTTGGCAAGGATATTTTAAATGGTGGCACACTTGGGGAAAATACAAATGTTTTACAAGATTTTTAAACCTATGTAAAAAGCATTTTACTTCCTCAGTGAATGTAACACCCTTGTCTCTGAACAGGAATGTCCCTGACTTCAAATAGCAGTTAAGGATTTCCAGAAATATTTTTCCAGAAGTCTTTGGGGGAGTCATAACTAGGTTAAAGAAAATGTCTGAAGTGACAGTCTTCCCTGTAAAAGTGCATGCTAATGCTCCAGGGAATTGCAGAGTAACAACTGCCATTGATTTAAGTCGTTCCAGCTGTTCAGTTCTCAAGATGAAGTGTTAGGCAGGATGAGACAAATACACTCCTTGTTCAGTCTCTCTCCATCAGGATTCATCAGCTCTTGCTGTTCTCCATGGCAGTTTCTTCCCCAGCCTGTTAAATGAGCACTGAGGACATTGAAAATGTACCCACGGGTTCCCAGTGCTTGCACTTGATTCATGCTGTTGAGCTGTGGTCCAGCTTTCAGTGTTGTCCAGTGCTGACTTGGTGATAGCAGGATCCCACTGGGCTTGGAGTGCCAAGGACTCATCTCCTAAGAGCTGCAGACAGCATTAATCAGATTGCTTATCTCTGAAACCACTGAAGCCTGTGGGATTCTACTTGAATCTCAATCACCTTATGTACTTGCTACCCATAGCAGCCCTAGAAATCACCACAGTTGATTCTCCGGTAACTGTAAAACTAAATGTTTGCTTTTCCTCGAGAACTTGGTGAATTTCTGTAGCATCCTCCGAGACAAGGCTGTTTCTTCCTGAGCTTCTTGCCTTTCCTTTAACTCTTGTCCTTTTTGTCAGAAGAAAGTAAATGGACTTTCAATAGTTGAAGACGATTTTATGCCTTGGGAAGTGTCTTAAGAGTGAGGAAGAACATGAGAGATATTTTCTGTTATTCTGAAGTGCCATACATGAAAGAAAACTCTTCAACTACGCTGCTTAGAACTCCCGAGGTCAAGAATTGGGCTTCTTACTTGCTCAACATGCAATTATAACAGTACTGAAGTTACACAGAGCTGTTGGGTGAGCACCCAAATAGCCATGCAGACATCTGAGCTGTTGCATGGCTGGCTTTAGCCTCAGGGGCTCTACTTTGTCATGGGCTAGCTAGACTGAACTGAAAATGTCCTTTAAGTCCAGTTAAAAACTCAGGATACAGATGAGAGGTAGAATGTGGTGTGTTTGTTCCCCAGCACTGCCAATCATTGCTGTAGTTGGCCAGTCTGGTATTCCCAGTGTACTTGCCCCAGGCCTCACATCCAGAGCTGTTCATGCAGCCTGAGAGGTTGGCAAGTGCTTGGTCTCCAAATTGTCAGGATTTCAGGGTGCTGCTGGTCAGCCAGTGTGTTTGCTGGTGTGCTTTTCCTCCCTGAATCAGTTGTGCTTTCAGCAAAAAGTTTCTGTCTCTCTCGTAGTGTTTTGTTGCTGCCTCTTAAGGTGAACTCTGAAAAGATTTTCATTAAACAAATATGCCTTAAAGTGCTCTTGGGCAACTGTGCTCCATGCAGTCCAGCTTCCTAGATACAACTTAAAGAACAGTTGCACAGGCCCCAGTTGAAATTTTTGTTTAGCCAGTAAGGCTTTTCTTTCATATATTATGAATTCTATGTCTGATGACAGAACCACAAAATGACTGAGGTTGGCTGGGACCTCTGGAAGTCATCTTGTCCACCATGACCCCCTGCTTAAGCAGGGCCACCTGCAGCCAGGGCTATGTCCAGAGGCTTTTTAGTATCTCCAAGCCTGGAGACTCCACAATGTCTGTGGGCAACTTCTGCCAGTGCTTGATCACCCTCACAGTGAAAAAGTGTTTTGTGATGTCACTGGAGACCACTGAGAAGAGCCTGGCCCCATCCTCTTTGCACCCTCCCTTCGGATATAGGGATACATACATATGTGTTGTATTTTTCTGCAAAGCTACTTTCTAGCTGTTTAAGCTCTGGCTTGTTTGGCACTTGTTGTTCTTCCCCAGGTGCTGAATTCTGCACTTTCCCTTGTTGAACTTGATGACGTTGCTCTGTTTCTGTGTGAAATAAGCATTGTTGTTCTGGTGTTGATTCTACGTGTGAAAAAATAAGTTGACAAGGAAGTATTGAAGTTGTTTGTTGGCTGTGGCCAGGAGAGATCATCTGCTAGGGATTTGTGGTCTTAGAGCTTGAGACCTGTTCTCCTACTCCTGTAGGACAGCTCTGCATCTGGGATCAGTGAGAGGGTACTGTTGTGTAGTGCACAGCTTGCAGACTGGGGTGTGACTTAGCAGTGTCAGTGGGGCAGTTGTCTTCAGTCTTGATCTTGTATTGACTGGCAGCTTGTCCAAGAGAGTAGTGGATTTTTGTATGGGAGACAATCTGCTGCATCCACAGCTGTCAACACTAAACAAATTTGGAAGCATGGCTGTGCTGTGTGTTAGCATTTGTGAGTGTGAAATGCCTGTGCTGGATTTCCATTTCAGTGTAAGATGGTGTGAACTTTCTATCCCTTTCCTTTGTCCAAGCACCAGCAGGAATCAGGTGATGTGGTGCAGATATGGAGTATCTGGAGTGAGGCTTCCCCTGCAGCTGCTGTCACAGGGGAGGGTTTGGTTTCAGCAGAGCTGTTGTTTCCTCAAGAGGCCTCTGTGCTAACATCTGTCTGTGTGTCCCAGCTGTGAAGCAATAAGGGTGGTAGCTTCTAAGGACTGGTCTAAAAAAATACCAGATTTGGCACCACATCTATTGATGATTACTCAGACTTCACTTGAATCTCTCCAAGGTACAGATGTGTGTAATTGATAACTTGTGATGGTGAGATGTATTCTTCCAAGGTGCCTCGTTTCAGCTGGTTTCATGTGCCAGGTCCCACTTACCCATGAATGAACAAGCTGTGCACTTTCCATCTGCACAGGCTGCAAGGCTGAGTACTGCTGGCCCCAAGAGCACATTTAATCAAGTCTTGCAGGAAAAAAAAGCTTTAATATTTGGGCCTGTAGAACTAATCAAGCCGTCTAGCTGCTGTAAGCAGGTTTCCCTTGTAAACTCTCATCACAGCTATTGAATGAATAGTTCTTGATGAAAGTGCAAATATCAGAAGCCTTCTCTGCATCCTACCCCTGCTGCCAGTGGTTAGGAGGCTGTCCAGTGATAGGATTCATTACCTGTTGCCAAACCAAAGCAAGCATGACACTTTGATCAGCCATCTGTGTTAGTGGGAGGCAGGGCTGGACATCTGTCACCTTAGACTGAGATCTGCTCCGTTAAAAAGCACAACATCTGAACAGGTTGTCTCTTCAGACATTTGATGCTTGTCTTTAGAGACCTGGGAAACATCCCAAGGGATAGGTTTTTTTCTATGGTGCTTGCTTGCAACCATATGTCTTGGATAGAAAACTGGTCTAGATTGTGAAGAGCAGGAAGGGGTTTAGAGTGCTCTTCTAGCTTGTTTCACTTTCTAGGAGAAACAGTTACTGTTCTAGCCTGTCACATAGACCCCTGTGATTATCAGATGAATTCTGTGGCAGCTGGTTTGGGGCCATGCACATTTCTTGCTTCACTGTATTTTAATCATTAACAGCAGTGCTATGAGCTGTAGTGAATCCTTGGATGTGAAAGCCTTACAGTGACAAAGGCTTGTGCAAGAATTAACCTTACACTTGCATGTGTTGTGTGAATACACTGTAGGTACTGACATCAACTGAGGAGCACAGTTGGTGCTCCCCAGCAGGAGCATCATCAGGAACACCTCAGCAGCATACCCAGTTTTACTGGACTTGTGCTTGTGGTGTGACTGTCACCAGGTAGCAACCCATGATGCCACCCTGAGTATTCCCTGCCCCTCCAGACTGCCTTGACTTGCCAGAGTTGCCCACTCTAAAAGTGCCACTCGTGTTTTAGTTCCTCGTGTTTGGTGTAGGACTGTCACAGCAGGTAACACCAAATGCAGAGAGTTGTAATGCAGCTTAAGGTAGGATCTGGAGCTGGCACAGAAACACTTTGCAGGCTGTGAGCTGAGCTGTTGGGTAAAGTTGGGAGTGCCCTGGATTGCCCTGCTGTCTGCCTCCTGCTTCCGCTGGCTATTGTGAAACACAGAACGCAGCACACACTGCTGGTGTAACTCTCCTGAAGGATTCAAGTGAATAATTTACAAGTTTTTTTTAACAGGTCTGATGCTTTATAAAATCATCTATAACTGCACTTGCTTAAATACTTGTTTGAAGCATTTTGCAATTTAGATGATGTGGTCAAAGGTGGATGGAGTTCACCTGGTAGAACTACAGAATGTTGTAATGTGTAGAAAAGTCACCATTCTGGAATCCTTCTCTGTAAAAACATTTGAACACAGAGAGGAGGTAGATATGCTGGGTGAAAGCAGTGGGAGGCATAGCAGCAGTGTTCAGTGCTTCTTTGACAGAAATGCAGTAGAACATGTCTTGGAAGGAAGCTTTGTTTCCACAGCTCTCCTCTAAACAGTTCACCATTTCTTTGGCTTCCCAAATAGCTAATTTATTTTTCTGTGACTCAAAACAAATAGCCTGACTTTGGATGCAAAAGAAGGTCTGAGTTTAAGCTCAACTGGTTTTCGATCCATTTGTGCATTTTTGGAGAAGTAATTACTTGGGTGAAAGTCTCAGCCTATTCCTTAAAATGAATGAGAATCCACCTTCAGCTTTTCTGCTGATTTCAGGAGTGGAAAAAGATACTTTATAAAAGTAAAACAAATGGAAGAGTTTAAGAGTCTCTGTCAGAGTGAATCCAGGTGTCTGTTGTGTTCTGCATGCAGTGTGGAAGAAAGATATCAAAGCTGCTTTTGGCAAAGCACGGGGTTGTAGTTTAAGGAAGACCTGACTCTGCCAGGGACTTGATGTTGATCTTCGCTAGAAATCAGATTTTAAAATGAAATGGTTTGATTTATAGCAGGAAGATTCACTTTCACAGCAAACGAGCTGAACTCGTTAGCTGGTGTGGTTGATTGGCAGCCAGCACAGCAGCCCTGCTGGCACCACAGGTTTAATGGGGTAACTAATGCTCAAATGCCAACAGTTTTGTGGCTAGTGCATGACCAGGAGGTAGCACTGAAGAAGTGAAGCACTTGGGTTTGGTTATCTGCACAGCTCTTATGAAGAGTCTGACAAAACTGTCAATGAGAGTGTTGAGGAGATCTGAAAGTGTCTCTCACAGAATCACAGATATTAGGGGCTGGAAGGGACCTAGAAGATCATTTAGTCCAACCCCCCTGCCTGAGCAGGATCACCTCTCAACATGGCATACTCGTGGGTTGTGTTGTTTGGTTGTTGTTGCTTTCATGAAACTAAACTTAGTTATTTATTACAGCTGCTCAAATGCAATCTGAATGGTATATAGCTAATTTCATTCCTTACTTCAAGTCTGACATTGTACTCCTTAATTTGTTAGGTGTCTGAAGCATGAAGTAGTATTTTGATTAGTTAAGTTTGCAGACATGATTTACTGAGTGACTAGGGTCTGGTGTGAATTTTATCTTGAGGACACAAAGCATGCTCTGTATTTTATATTTGATTGCTTGGAAACCTGAAATCACTGATACTCAGTGTAAAACACAAACCAGTTTAGATATTTGAGATGAAGCAGCTAAAATGTCATTCAGTTCCTCAGTCCATCAGTGCTGCCTAAAGGCACAAAGGTGTTCACTTGCTCATTGTGTTTTGCTGTTGATGTGATTGATGAAATTCAGATTAGCAATATGCCCAGGGAAGGTTTGATGCCTGTGTACTTACTGGGTCCTAAATATGATGAATTCATTGTTAGGAGCTGCCACAGTTTACACCCACACAGTAGATGGTGCCAGGCTGGTTTAGGAGGATGAAGCCAGCTTCAGCTGGTGCATGTCAATCCCAAGAAAGTTAATTGAAGAATTCACTAACTGCAGGGGGCTTCCAGAGCTTTTTTGCCACCTCTGTGCTTCCTCATTCTGGGCTGCCTGTTGCAACCACCTTTAATGCTGTAATAGTTTTATAGAGCTACTGGTAATTAAGATACATATTTATATACCTTCTAGTTTCCATGCAGACCAGTTGATAAATATTTGTGGTGCATTTAATGTTCTTTATTTAACTTGCTTCTTTTGAGAGCTTTGCCAAGAAACCTACCCTCTCTTTGAGCTTCCAGTGCTTAATTAAAAAAAGCATTTGGTTGATTAGTGGTATTAAACACAGAACCACCTTCTCTCTCCCCCTCTGCACTGCTGCAAATACCACAGTATGGCATTTGCATATTGATGGTGTTTAGGCACTTGCTAAACTTGTGTTCTCCTACTAGTTACAGAGAAATAGAGGTGACTCAAAATAGTCCAGAAACTAGTAGCTTCCACTATTTTCCAGTTCTTCTTGGATGTATCTTTTTAGGCAGCGTGTTGTTTCCTTGAAACATGGAATTACAGTGATTAACTGGCAAAACCAGTTGCATCTGAAGTCATTGGATGTTTTAAAGCACTTCTGAATTTTTGCTTTGTCAGTTTCTTTTTTTAACAAGGCCTGGTAATTGATGAAGATGGAAATTGATCCATTGTTTTCTCTTAATTGGGAAAAATTGCATAGAGAGAACCTACTTGAAGTCCATGCTCATGTAATACTTTAATTTAAAGTCTCCATGCAAACACAGGGTGATAGGAGCTTTCAATCTGCCCTTTCTTGGTGGGAGAGAGCACCTTGGTGGCAACTGGTTGTGTTCTCAATGTTTAGTTAGTAAGAGGTGCCTGGGTCTAGCAGTTAGGATCATGTCCTGATACTGTCCAAGCAGTTCCTGAGGTGTCAGGCAGAAGATGCAGGGCATGACTAGTTGGGGAGAAGATGTTTAGACCGCAGTGAGGGGTTGGATTCATAGGTTAATAATTGACAGAGCTCCCTGTAATGGTGAATCAGCACTAAAGTTCTGAGCTAATCCTGAATTGTCCAGCCTGGTGTACCCTAAGGCACTCTGTTCTGCTGCTAAAATAAGGTCACTGAAACACTGGAAGTTCCAGCTGTCAGTTAGTAAGTAACTGAAATGGTTAATCACCACTTTTCTTTGCCACTGTCAAGAACTGTAGGGTTTTCTCCCATAGAATACCAAGCAAGGCATTTTGTGTGTAATTTCTGGTGTTTGTGACAAGCTGTGACAATACACATTCCACTAAGACATTTCCTTTTTGCTCTTCTTGTTTCAGAATGATTTTGCCCACAGTGACTGCCTGTCGAGCAACGAGGCCAGTTTGCCAGAGCAGCCAGCAGTGGCTCAGGAGGGAGTGCCCCTGGCTTCCCACAGGGCCCAGAGAGAAGGTAAGTTCCCTGTCTGACAGACACCTCAAAGGCTGTTGTGAATGCTAAACTCTGTCTGCAGTTGCAGAAATCTTGCAGCTGTGCTGCTGCTCCTCTGAGTGAGAAGCTGCAGTGGTTGGTGAGTATAACAGCATCTTTGCTGCCTGCTTGGCATTTTCTGTGTTGTAACAAGCTGGCATTCTTGGTAGCTGCTAACTGCTGCTGTCTGCATGCATGAAAACTGACTGCAGAGAGTTTCCACTGAAAAGTAGAGGTGAAGTCTGGGAGAAAAGAAAATGTAATGTCATTGTGTTAAGGGTGTTCAGATTTTTTTAAAGCAAAACTAAAAGCCATGAAGGTTCTGTCAAACACTGAATAGCTTTTGATACTGGATTTAGTTGTTTGATTTGTATCCAGACTAGTGAGACTTGGCCATGGGTGTCTAGCCCAGTACTCATGAGGCAGAGTGCTGATGGTGTTTTGGGGAACCAGGTCTCCCACCCCCCAAGAGAAAATCTACACACTCAGCCCCCTCCCTGCAATGTTTGTACACCAGTGCAGTAACCTGGGGAATAGCAGGAGGAGCTGGAGATCTGT
>VYZU01084378.1:2327-25667 GCA_013401355.1 Ceyx cyanopectus
CTTAATAATAAATTAGTAATTTCTTACTAGAAAGGGTTATTTATTAAAGGAACTAGGACCATAAAATGAGCATCTTGAAAGAAAAAAATCCTTTTGATGGTATTTAGATTCTAGTTAAGTTCTCCAAAAAAATGCTTTTTTAAGTAGACACCCCTCCAAAAAGCTGGTTGGTTTTGTACCTTGTCTGAGCATCCTTTTTCTGCTTCTTGGCAGTATATTTTGTATCACTGAGTGAAGGGAATCATCTAAAGCCATCTGCTAAGGACCATGCTTGGGAGTGTGATTCACTGGCTTGATCCCCAGGCATGACATAAAGGAGGGATGTCTTCTTCATGGAGGCTTCTCTGCAGCTGAAGTAACACTGATGGTGGTTTTGGAGAGCACACCAACTAAACCCATCTATATATCTTTCAAAATAGGCCAAGTCCTGCAGTTCTTGCTACTCATTATTCAGGCAGAACCATCCTTTGAAGCTAACAATGAATCTTATTTTACCTTTTGGACATCAAAAGTGGAGTCAGTTCAATAGATCTCCAGGGGATGGGCAGGAACTGCAGGGTTGGATGTAAGCAATGGGCTTCTCATGGTATTCCCCTGATGGGCTGAATCCTCCCTTGTCCCCTCCATGCAGAAACATAACTTATATTCATCAGTCAGTTATTCTTTTTGCACCAAATCTTCCCTTGGGCTCCTTCATTCAGCAAGAGCCCTCCTGCCTGATCCCCAGGCAGCAATCTGTCATCATGCCCTTGCTTCTGTTTGCTTCTCCTCCTTGCCTTGCCTTGCCTTGCCTTGCCTTGCCTTGCCTTCCTCCTAAAATAGTTTTCTTATTGGTATTACCATATGCAGCAGTTCAGACTTACACTGTCTCTTTCCCCAGGGATTACAGATAACGCCTTATCTTATTAAGAAGGCTGACCTGTACCCCAGTCTCTTTTTCCACCGATCCTAATCTTAACATTAAATACAACAAGCAGCAGTGTATTAGGACTTAAATGTGTTCTCTCCTAACTCAGAGTAATCTCTTTATTTGTCTCCAAATTTGGCTTATCCAAATCCTTTCAGTGTTTTCTCAGGGAACATTGTTCCAAGAATGTGTTTGTCTGCTTTTCCAAGTAGATATTGATCAAATTACACTGAGATCTGTATAAGATTTCTCAATGATTTTCAGTGTTTTACCTTCAGCTTTGCATCAATTTATATTTTCCTGTGTTCTTGTCTTATTTGGAGCTCAGCTGTAACTGTAGCCTTTGTAGTCCCCTGCAAATGCAGTAACTGCTAAAAATAAGGGACAAACTGAGGGTGAGTAATACTTCTGTGCCCACAACATTCCAGCATCCAGCCTCAAGCTGTCACTCATTAAAAGTACCCTAAAACCACAGTACAAATTGCTCACAAATTCCCACTCTGAACCTCTCTAGGCAAAGGGACTTTCTCTATGAGAGGAACAGAAATAACAGAAAGTAGTGTTAATTATTATTGCTTTCCTATATGCTATCAACCAAACCTTCTATGGACTCTGGGAAAGCTTCTCATGTGTTTTAATCTATTTTTCACAACTTATGGCCTCACNGGTTTTAAACCTGCAGCTCATGTAGGAGGATGTGCAAAATCTCAGTGTGCTGCCTTTGACCAGCAACGTTTTATCTGTTCATGAGACATTGCTAAGCAGAAAAGTAGGCACTTGTAATTAAAAGCAATTTCAGGTCTTCACTTTCTTCCTTTTCCAGCATGGTATGATTTATGTCAGGCTTTCTTTTTTTTTTTTTACGGAGCAGTGGCCACTAGAGGGAGAATATGTTAAACATTTGCTTGGGACATACATATTTTATTAAAGTTAAATATCCTATATACACAGTTACTGACATATAAAACCTGTTCTTCTTGGTCAGGTTTGTGGCAATTCTGTCTGTTGCCAGGAAAGGAGAAAGGCCGTGAAACCTTAGATGGTCAGGCTATACATGTTAGTGAAAGTAACAAGATGAAAGATAAATTTTGAAAAGGGAANAAATGAGCATCTTGAAAGAAAAAAATCCTTTTGATGGTATTTAGATTCTAGTTAAGTTCTCCAAAAAAATGCTTTTTTAAGTAGACACCCCTCCAAAAAGCTGGTTGGTTTTGTACCTTGTCTGAGCATCCTTTTTCTGCTTCTTGGCAGTATATTTTGTATCACTGAGTGAAGGGAATCATCTAAAGCCATCTGCTAAGGACCATGCTTGGGAGTGTGATTCACTGGCTTGATCCCCAGGCATGACATAAAGGAGGGATGTCTTCTTCATGGAGGCTTCTCTGCAGCTGAAGTAACACTGATGGTGGTTTTGGAGAGCACACCAACTAAACCCATCTATATATCTTTCAAAATAGGCCAAGTCCTGCAGTTCTTGCTACTCATTATTCAGGCAGAACCATCCTTTGAAGCTAACAATGAATCTTATTTTACCTTTTGGACATCAAAAGTGGAGTCAGTTCAATAGATCTCCAGGGGATGGGCAGGAACTGCAGGGTTGGATGTAAGCAATGGGCTTCTCATGGTATTCCCCTGATGGGCTGAATCCTCCCTTGTCCCCTCCATGCAGAAACATAACTTATATTCATCAGTCAGTTATTCTTTTTGCACCAAATCTTCCCTTGGGCTCCTTCATTCAGCAAGAGCCCTCCTGCCTGATCCCCAGGCAGCAATCTGTCATCATGCCCTTGCTTCTGTTTGCTTCTCCTCCTTGCCTTGCCTTGCCTTGCCTTGCCTTGCCTTGCCTTCCTCCTAAAATAGTTTTCTTATTGGTATTACCATATGCAGCAGTTCAGACTTACACTGTCTCTTTCCCCAGGGATTACAGATAACGCCTTATCTTATTAAGAAGGCTGACCTGTACCCCAGTCTCTTTTTCCACCGATCCTAATCTTAACATTAAATACAACAAGCAGCAGTGTATTAGGACTTAAATGTGTTCTCTCCTAACTCAGAGTAATCTCTTTATTTGTCTCCAAATTTGGCTTATCCAAATCCTTTCAGTGTTTTCTCAGGGAACATTGTTCCAAGAATGTGTTTGTCTGCTTTTCCAAGTAGATATTGATCAAATTACACTGAGATCTGTATAAGATTTCTCAATGATTTTCAGTGTTTTACCTTCAGCTTTGCATCAATTTATATTTTCCTGTGTTCTTGTCTTATTTGGAGCTCAGCTGTAACTGTAGCCTTTGTAGTCCCCTGCAAATGCAGTAACTGCTAAAAATAAGGGACAAACTGAGGGTGAGTAATACTTCTGTGCCCACAACATTCCAGCATCCAGCCTCAAGCTGTCACTCATTAAAAGTACCCTAAAACCACAGTACAAATTGCTCACAAATTCCCACTCTGAACCTCTCTAGGCAAAGGGACTTTCTCTATGAGAGGAACAGAAATAACAGAAAGTAGTGTTAATTATTATTGCTTTCCTATATGCTATCAACCAAACCTTCTATGGACTCTGGGAAAGCTTCTCATGTGTTTTAATCTATTTTTCACAACTTATGGCCTCACTCTGCAGCTTGATGTCCTTCAAGGTGGACACCTGAAGGATGCTTTTCTGCCTTAAACCTACCTACCCTAACAACAACTGTAGCTGAGCTCCTGGTTTTAACATGCCAGACAGATGCCCTTCACAGCCTTTATCTCTTGCTTAGTGAGGATGTCAGCATCAGCATCACCTGGTTTGCTTCTCTGGATACAAAGTGAGAAAACGTTTCTTGCTGCTAAACTCTGGTCCCTCCAGCACTGTGGCTTGTTGTGTTGCAGAGTAGCTGGGGTGCAAGGTGGCAACAGATAGGGTCTCTGTTTCATGTCTCACTGGAAAGTCTGGAAGAGATTTCTGTAAGAGACTTTGCAGCACCAAACTCCTCTACCTTTAATATCAATAAAGGTGATAAAAAGGGTCCTGAAGTGAGGAGTAAAGGGTAATGCACTGTCTGTGGTTTAAAAAAAACAGAGGAGTAAATGGCAGTGCTGTATGCAAGAAATAGGCNTGATCCAAATCTAATTCTATCTCACTGGAGAAATGCAATGAAGTAAGAATGACATGTTGTGGTTTTATTAAAACACTTTGCTTGGCTTGATTTGAGGGTAAATTGGAGTGAGCATTGCCCGATGCCCTTTGTGGCTATTACTAAAAAAGAAATAATGTTGCAAGTTAAGAGATTACTTAATAATAAATTAGTAATTTCTTACTAGTAAGGGTTATTTATTAAAGGAACTAGGACCATAAAATGAGCATCTTGAAAGAAAAAAATCCTTTTGANAACACTTTGCTTGGCTTGATTTGAGAGTAAATTGGAGTGAGCATTGCCCGATGCCCTTTGTGGCTATTACTAAAAAAGAAATAATGTTGCAAGTTAAGAGATTACTTAATAATAAATTAGTAATTTCTTACTAGTAAGGGTTATTTATTAAAGGAACTAGGACCATAAAATGAGCATCTTGAAAGAAAAAAATCCTTTTGATGGTATTTAGATTCTAGTTAAGTTCTCCAAAAAAATGCTTTTTTAAGTAGACACCCCTCCAAAAAGCTGGTTGGTTTTGTACCTTGTCTGAGCATCCTTTTTCTGCTTCTTGGCAGTATATTTTGTATCACTGAGTGAAGGGAATCATCTAAAGCCATCTGCTAAGGACCATGCTTGGGAGTGTGATTCACTGGCTTGATCCCCAGGCATGACATAAAGGAGGGATGTCTTCTTCATGGAGGCTTCTCTGCAGCTGAAGTAACACTGATGGTGGTTTTGGAGAGCACACCAACTAAACCCATCTATATATCTTTCAAAATAGGCCAAGTCCTGCAGTTCTTGCTACTCATTATTCAGGCAGAACCATCCTTTGAAGCTAACAATGAATCTTATTTTACCTTTTGGACATCAAAAGTGGAGTCAGTTCAATAGATCTCCAGGGGATGGGCAGGAACTGCAGGGTTGGATGTAAGCAATGGGCTTCTCATGGTATTCCCCTGATGGGCTGAATCCTCCCTTGTCCCCTCCATGCAGAAACATAACTTATATTCATCAGTCAGTTATTCTTTTTGCACCAAATCTTCCCTTGGGCTCCTTCATTCAGCAAGAGCCCTCCTGCCTGATCCCCAGGCAGCAATCTGTCATCATGCCCTTGCTTCTGTTTGCTTCTCCTCCTTGCCTTGCCTTGCCTTGCCTTGCCTTGCCTTGCCTTCCTCCTAAAATAGTTTTCTTATTGGTATTACCATATGCAGCAGTTCAGACTTACACTGTCTCTTTCCCCAGGGATTACAGATAACGCCTTATCTTATTAAGAAGGCTGACCTGTACCCCAGTCTCTTTTTCCACCGATCCTAATCTTAACATTAAATACAACAAGCAGCAGTGTATTAGGACTTAAATGTGTTCTCTCCTAACTCAGAGTAATCTCTTTATTTGTCTCCAAATTTGGCTTATCCAAATCCTTTCAGTGTTTTCTCAGGGAACATTGTTCCAAGAATGTGTTTGTCTGCTTTTCCAAGTAGATATTGATCAAATTACACTGAGATCTGTATAAGATTTCTCAATGATTTTCAGTGTTTTACCTTCAGCTTTGCATCAATTTATATTTTCCTGTGTTCTTGTCTTATTTGGAGCTCAGCTGTAACTGTAGCCTTTGTAGTCCCCTGCAAATGCAGTAACTGCTAAAAATAAGGGACAAACTGAGGGTGAGTAATACTTCTGTGCCCACAACATTCCAGCATCCAGCCTCAAGCTGTCACTCATTAAAAGTACCCTAAAACCACAGTACAAATTGCTCACAAATTCCCACTCTGAACCTCTCTAGGCAAAGGGACTTTCTCTATGAGAGGAACAGAAATAACAGAAAGTAGTGTTAATTATTATTGCTTTCCTATATGCTATCAACCAAACCTTCTATGGACTCTGGGAAAGCTTCTCATGTGTTTTAATCTATTTTTCACAACTTATGGCCTCACTCTGCAGCTTGATGTCCTTCAAGGTGGACACCTGAAGGATGCTTTTCTGCCTTAAACCTACCTACCCTAACAACAACTGTAGCTGAGCTCCTGGTTTTAACATGCCAGACAGATGCCCTTCACAGCCTTTATCTCTTGCTTAGTGAGGATGTCAGCATCAGCATCACCTGGTTTGCTTCTCTGGATACAAAGTGAGAAAACGTTTCTTGCTGCTAAACTCTGGTCCCTCCAGCACTGTGGCTTGTTGTGTTGCAGAGTAGCTGGGGTGCAAGGTGGCAACAGATAGGGTCTCTGTTTCATGTCTCACTGGAAAGTCTGGAAGAGATTTCTGTAAGAGACTTTGCAGCACCAAACTCCTCTACCTTTAATATCAATAAAGGTGATAAAAAGGGTCCTGAAGTGAGGAGTAAAGGGTAATGCACTGTCTGTGGTTTAAAAAAAACAGAGGAGTAAATGGCAGTGCTGTATGCAAGAAATAGGCCTTGTGGATAGAACCACATTGGCATACCCAAGAACTTGGCCCTGACATTGCCTCAAAATACATGGTTCTTCTTGATTCCAACTAGTGACATGTTGATGTGTTGTGTAAATCCCAGGGTGCTGCTGAGAGAACATCTCCAGACATGGCACTACAATAATTCATTAAACATTATTAGATCTCTCTTTGGGTTGCTTGCTTATCAAGCCCTGTCATATTACCTTTTGACAAAACAGATTGTCTCTGTGTTAATTGAATGACACACCAGAAAACAGAGCAAACGAGACAGCTCAGAGTCTGCCACCATCCATGAATTGTAAATAATAAGAATTTGATACAGAAAAATCATCATAACATCTCCCTATTATATTTAATAAAGAAACAGCAAATTGCCAGCTTCTTGGATGGTTGAGAAAAATAATGAGTTGAACAATAGACAATCTCATTTCTCTTTCCAACTGTGCAGAAATTAAATGTCACCTAAAACCACTTATTCTTCATTTCCATTTCTCTGTATCATACTTTTCCTTGTCAGGCTCCTTAACTGAATGTGAGGCAGAAGAGGGGACAAAAACAACCTCATGTCTAAGAAGCTAACAACAAGTTTAAAATGCAAGATCATACTCTGTGAAACTCCTGAGTGCTCTTCATAATGGAAAAAGTTTCTGTGTTATGCAAAGTCATCTCCCCTTAATATTTTAAAATAGAAATGAAGTGGCTGTGCTTTCACAGTTAGAGTTCAAGGTGACAACTGAGTGTCAAATGAGAAAGTCATCTCCTATGGGACCTATTTACACATATAAAGAGCAGATTTATTTCTCTGTTGTTACTTACCTTATTTACTTATATGAAGTATGTTTAAAATGCTTTGAAACTAAATGGAGGTGTAAAGCACATCAAAAAGTTTTCCTCACAGAAGACTTAATTAGCAGTAGATCAAAGCAGCAGAGAGTCTGGCTTGTGACTTTGTGGTTCAGTTCTAACGGAGCTTTAGCTGAAGCTGTTCTTGCTCATTTCTGGTTCAAGCCTTACACAACAACTTGAAAATGATTATGTGTAATGAGCAGTTTGGATCTTTCATAGAATCGTGGAATCATAGAATGGTAGGGATGGGAAGGGACCTCTGGAGATCATTGAGTCCAACCCCCCTGCCAGAGCAGGGTCACCCAGGGCAGGACACACAGGAACAGATCCAGGCAGGTTTTGAAAGTCTCTAGAGAAGGAGAGTCCACAACCTCTCTGGGCAGCCTGTTCCAGGGCTCTGTCACTAGCACAGTAAAATGTTTTTCCTCATGTTGAGATGGATCTGCCTGTGTTTCACCTGCTACCATTACCTCTTGTCCTATCACAGGGCACCACTGAAAAGAGACTGGCCCCTTCTACTTGACCATCACCCTTGTAAACATTAATAAGATCCCCACTCAGTCTTCTCTTTTCCAGGCTAAACAGCCCCAGGGCTCTCAGCCTTTCCTCATTAAGAGAGATGTTCCAGTCTCAGTCATTCTTGTAACCTCTGTTGGGCTCTGGTCTAGTATTTCCCTGTCCCTCTTCATCTGGGGAAGCCAGAACTGGACACAATACTCCAGATGAGGTCTCACTAGGGCAGAGTAGAGGAGGAGGAGAACCTCCCTTGACCTGCTGGACACACTCTTATTTATTCACCCCGTGATACCATAGATACAATTGTTGTTCCATGGATAACTTATTGTCCACCAGGTTGTTGATCTTTGCTTGATTAGTTCCCCTATATGATCAAACCCAAAGGATATTTACAAACTGTTTTTCTTTTATATAGTCCAGCAGAGCACAGGAAACTTCTAGTGTGGGGTTTGGTGTTTTCCCATCCTGCCACCACTGCACTGTTGTGGCTTCTTGGACCCTTGTGCAGAAGGGTTACGAGCTGTATTTGCTTCTCCAACCCATTTTGAGAGTCAGTATGGCTGTTAACTCTTTACACCCTTCCTGGTGGCTCAAACAAAGGTCTGTGTAAGGGCGTGCCAGTGAGGACATGCTTCAGCCCAGCTAGTCATCTCCCTATATCTTCTGGCCAGGAATTTGGAGTTTCCCTGCCTGTGTGCTGTCTGCACTGGAAACTCATATACACAGTCTCCTGTACAAACCACTTGTTATGCAGCCTCCAAATGTCTGTGATGGCCATGGGGCAATTTAGGAAGGGATGCACCTGGAAAGATGGGCAACATTTACTGACCATGACATCCAACTACTGAATAGTCACATTCTGGTTTATATTATCACTGCTATAACTCTGAAGGTCAACAAAAAGGGCTGGATGCAGATAACAAAATATACAAGGGGAACGGACCCACTACCATTCAGTTTAAGCTAATTTCCTGAATTGTGGCAAGCAGAGCACTGGCTCATAGCCTGGCACAGCAGTGGCGCTAAGTCCTGCCACATCTTCTGCAATTGCTGCTGCTGCTCTTCCTGAAATACTGCCAGAGGATGGTGCTAGCACTGCCAACTCCAGGTGACTCTCTTGGGCTGCCCCAAGTTCTTTAGCCCCACTCTGAGCTGCCAGCAACACCCTGGCAGATGGACTGGCTCGATGTCCGTGGTATCTCATTAAAAAGGCAACTGCAGGTTGTAAGTACCAAAACCTGGCACTGTTGGTAGCTCATTAAAACACCACAACTCCCAAGGAGAATTTCAAGCTGGCAGCTTGATGCTTATTTGTTTGAAACTGCCTGCTGGGACCTGCTGGAAAGGGGATAATTCTCCTTGTTTAGTCTGAATTAATGTACCACTTTGTTTCATTTTTAAGAGTGAAATCCTTTATTTTTCAGCCATCAGCTGGCTCTGTTTGGACCTTTCATTGGGAAGCTATAGTGATGTCCTGGGATGTGCTGGGGCTAGCAAGTTGAGAAGTTATCCATGGCAGGCACCTCTAAATAGAACTGTGAGTTCAAACTGAAGATGTACAGCTGCGTTTTGTGTAAAGTGGGAATGATTATCGACCTGAAACTTGGCTTGGGAATGAGCTCAGGAAAGCAAATAGTGTATATGGTTTTAAAGGACCATGTTCCTGAGCTGCAGAGGGATGGGATTGGGCAATGCTGTTTATTTCTTGTGAATTTCACAGATTGAAAATCAGCGCAGCCCAAGGAGTAGGATGTTTCCCTTGGCTGTGATAAAGGAGTTCACAACATGTCTCAGCAGTAACAGCAGAAATTATGTCTGACTCTGCATGGCACATTAGCAAGCGTTTTCACCAAAGGATTTCCAGGAGTGGAGAGAAGGATA
The DNA here is from genome assembly GCA_013401355.1 of Ceyx cyanopectus. Classification (NCBI taxonomy): domain Eukaryota; kingdom Metazoa; phylum Chordata; class Aves; order Coraciiformes; family Alcedinidae; genus Ceyx; species Ceyx cyanopectus. Next base: position 12,015 of record VYZU01084378.1, read on the forward strand.
ACTTTCTTCATAGATTGATCTGTGTCAAAATAAAATATCCCAAATATCAGACATGGAACACCCTCTTAATTTCTTTATCAGCAAGGCTTGAGCTTTCTACCAAAAATTAGCCAATACTGACGTGCTAATCAGCAAACTGAATAGGGGCTAATGCTCCAGCCCAACAGCAAGTCCCATGGGATGGGGCGATGTTCCCTCCATCATCTGCCAACAGGAAGGATATCTCAGCAAGCTCAGGTGGAGGCCCTGGTCAATGTCTTCTTCTCAGAAACATATTCCAGTCTGCAATGGGAAAAGAGGATTGTAGCAGGTTAAGATGTAACCACTGGGTCAGTTGTTAATTCATGCCCTTCCAGGCTATTTGCATGAGAGCAAGGAAAGGCAAACAGTCATTGTCAGGGGGAAGTGTACATCAGAAAGGCCTGAATGAAAGACTTTGCACCACTCATTATTAGTAAGGTCCAGCCTGTCATCTCCTGTTCTTGTGACCTGTTTTGCAACCCCAGAAAATTATGGTATGTACCTCAAGGCATTAGGAACAAGAAGGAAGTGCAGAAGACAGTGGTCAGGAGCCAGTCATGTGCAGCACCTTTTGTGTCCTTGCCAGCAGGCTGGAGACTCATAGATCCAGAGATCCCACTTCTGACACTAAGAATCATTTCTACTGCAGGTGGAACTGTCTTTCCCAACTCCGAGCAAAGTGTAGCAGAGAGGCTTTGTGATAGGGCAAGGAAAAACCTTGGAAATGCTTTGTTAACTGTGTCTGAACCATGTGTTTGTTGAAGACACACCAAAGGATTAGAGGAGTATTGGTGAATGTGTATGCATTGGGTTTGGTTTGGATTTGGGTTTGCAAACATTGCCAGGTGTTTCTGAGTGTAAAATATTTTTTTTAGAATCTGACAGCTGGATTTGCCACCAGATTTTTAAGGAAAGGACGTTGAGGACTGTCATGGTTTAGGGTCAGGGCAGCCCCTAGATATAGGTCTATAGTTAGACCTATAATAGATGGTCTCTGCTAACCCCCCTCCCTCCCCAAAGGGGAAGAGAAAGGGAATAATGGAGAGAGACTTAGTGATTAGAAAAGGGAACTAGAACAGCTTTAATGATAATAATGATGATGGAATACATACATACACAAAACCAGTATTGAACCCAACCCCCCTGATGGTAATTACATCATCGTCACCACTGATGCTGTGGATCAGGCCCCAGGAGAGTCCCAGCAGCAGACAGGAGCTGTGTTCAGGAGTTGGATTCTGGTGCTGGATTCAGGATGGAAGGCAGAATGGGCAGAGTCCTTCTCAAGTGTTCTGAGGAGAAACTGGAAGAGGATCTCCATGGTCCCTTCCAGCCCCTGACATCCTGTGATCCTGTGATGCAGACCAAGCTGATCCAAGCCAGCAAAGTGAGCCAAGAGGGGACAAAACCCTGTGATCTCTCAGCTTTACATTGAATATGATGTCTATGTGATGGAATCCCTCATTGGTCAGTCTGGGGACACCTGTCCTGTCCACTCCTCCCTGCAGGTGCTGCCTTTCACTTTCTGCACCCCCAATGTGGTAAACATGATGCAGCAGTGGCCTTGGTCTGCACACCAACCCTTGGTACTAACTCCAAACATGGGGTGTTATCATTGCTAGAAGCAGATACTGCCTATGAAAATGTTCTGCTGACTTCAGACAATGCAGTTAGTTAGAAAAACTGAGCTGAAAAGTAAAATCACTGAACAGAATCGGTTCTTTTCTCAAACCAGGACAAGGAGCTTGCTTTAGGTGCATATATTTACATACTTTTTATATTTGCTTTTTTTGACTGGATGTCTACAAACTTTGACCTATGTGTAGAAGTCTCAAAAATATCCCTTTCTGTCAAGTTTTGTAGAAGCCAGGCTAAGAACAGAATCACTTCCCTACAGCCTCACTCCTTTGAACATCTACTGAGCAGCCTTACTCTTGAGTCCTCCTCTCAAAAATCTTCCTTATTCCTTACTGAAATTGCAAGAGACATTACATTCACCATGTAATAATTTAAGGTGTTGGACTGAAGTGATGAATGTTTCTTTTGACTAAAATACTAACTCATATACCAAGGGGCAGAAGACATATGGATGTACATGAAAGCTAGGCAAATAATGCTGATGCTGAATCTGTTTAACTTGAGAAATACTGAACTAAGCTCTACTTAGTTTTCCTGAGTGGACTAAATTATCCCACTTTTCTGGCTATAATTTGTGCTTTATTGATTTACAATCCAAGCAGAACAATCCACTCTGACGCCGTTGCTGTGTCACACTGAAACCACCCAAGCACTCAAGGCCAGTTACAACCCACAGGACAAATGTTCATTGGTGCTGCTGGGCAAGACCAGTTCTGGCTTTACTCTCCACAGACTACCTGCAGATTGCATGTCTTGACCCAGTGAAGGAAAGATATTTTCTGAAATTCAAGGCACCGAGAATTGCAGAAGGACGGGAAAGCCTGGAGGTCTTTTGCTGCTTCATGCTGGGCATGCTGCAGGTGTGTTAGCTGGTACAGCTCCCTTCTGTATGGGGCACTTGTGATACAAGTGGAGAAATGTTTTCCATTTCATGGGAGGATCTGTGTAGTGGAGAAGCTACTTGTATCCCCTAATGGCTGGATGTCTCAAAACACAGCAGGCAGAGCTATACTTACTGAACCAAGTGTACTTCTTCAATAGCTTTGCTAATCAGAGAGAGGGGAAGTGCAACTGTGAGGAGTTAGTGGATGCTCTACAAATTAGGTTGTTTGGCTTTTCTAGGCCGCCTAACTGGTGCTGAAAATAGTTACTTTATTGTATTTTTTATCACTGCTTTTTGTTCCTTTATCCTGTTATGCCTGCATGCATGGTGTCTGTTTTTTTCTTTTATGCATTTTAACTTACTCTTATCTTTCTAATGTGTTCGAGCTATTCCCTGTCAGCTTGCTGCATGTTTCCCAGATCCTCTTTAGAGCTTTCAATGTGTTGTTATCAGTTTGCCTGATGCTTTGGTGGGTGTCCCCCCGCCTGCACGTTTGGCTGCTGCAGTGTGTCAGCTCCACACCAGGGTGGAGCACTGACCAGGGTGACCTGGTCCTTTGCTGATCTTTAAGCACCTTCTGTTGTTTCCCAAAGCCCAGGTTATTTCTCTCTCACTGTAACATCTCTCTGGCATATCAGAGTTGATCCCTTCCTTCTTTTTTAGTGCTTCTGTGACCTTTCGTCCATGATACCCTGACACTGGTGCTGAAACTTTTTCTGACTCTTCTTTTCACCCTTTTGTCTCACAACCTCCATCTCCCTCCTTGCATCTGTATCCCATGCTTATCCTCTAACATCACAGAAAACCTCAGGAAAAATCCACATTCTGAATCCCACTTTATTTTCCATCTCCAAACCTTCAAAAATGCCTTTATTCTGACTTTCAGAATAAAAACTCTCTGGCTTTTATTCTGACTCTCAGGCCAGAGGTCCCATCTGGCTGTTGAAAGCCTCCTGGATCTTCAACAATGTGCTCATCTCTCCTTTTCCATATATTGTTCCTTGCTCCTTCTTTCCTATTACCAGTCCTATATTTCTTCCTTTTTCTCTTTTAAGCTGCTGCACCTGTGACTTTTTAACACCTTGCCCTGGACCCCTCTTGTTCTCATCCCTCCTCTTCTCTTTCCCAAGCAAACTGAACACATTAAAGTTTATCTTTTGATATAAAACCATCCCTTGGACCTGACCTTTCTCTTCAAACGCCACCTCATCTCTCAGTTGATTTGATGCACTCCTGGGATCATCATTTTTCTGGCTTCTTTTTTCATAATCTCCTTTCTTCTTGTGGCATCTATTTTTGCCCTGGTTTACAGCTGTGTTTCAATGTCTGGTGGGCTTCCACCCTGTTGTGGTTTAAGCCCACCCAGCTGGCAACAAAGCATTGCACAGCCACTTGCTCACCCCTGCCTCCAGTGGGATGGGGAGGAGAAAATACAACAAAAGGCTTGAGAGTCGAGACAAAGGACACTCCTTCCTTCTCCTCTGGCTCAGCTCTGCTTTCAGTTCTCTGCCTCCTCTCCCCAGTGGCTCAGGGGGGCAGGGAATAGAAAGTTGCAATGAGTCTGTCCCATGTTGTTTCTGCTGCTCCTTCCTCCTCAGAGAGAAAAACTCCTCCCAGTCCTCCCCTACTGCAACATGGCATCCCTCCCATGGGACACAGTCTTCCATGAACTTCTACAACACAAGTGGGCATCTTCCATGGACTTCAGTGCTCCCAGTGATGGACTCCAGTGTAAGCTTCCCTCAGTGTCACGGCTTTTTTTGGTGCAGCCACCTGCTCTGGCATGGAGTCCTCCATGGGCTGCAGGCAGGATTTTGCCACACTGTTGATGTCCATGGGCTACAAGGGACCATCCTGCTGTCTCACCATGGGCCTCAGAAGAATGGCTGCTCTGGCATGCCTTCCCTTCTCCTTCCTCACTGATCTCAGTGTCCAAATGGCTTGCTCTCTCATGTCCTGCTCATCTCCAGACAAAAGAACACCCCCAACAGGTTTTTTACCCTCTTAAATATGTTATCACAGAGGCACTGATTGGCTCAGCTTGACTTGGAGGTGAGGGAGTTTCTTGGAGTTTCTTGAATTTTCTTGAAGAAGCCACACCAGTATCTCACTCCCCCACTACCAAAATCCCACCAGACAGAAACTCAAAACATCCCCTTTGACCACTTCCCACAGTCAGCCAACCTCTAAGTCTCTTCTGTTGGTCTTCCTCTGATCCATTTCCTAGTGCTTCCCTGCACCTCTGGGGTGTAAACATGGGGTGCTTCTGTCTCTCACTTTCCCTTCTCTGCTCTCCTCCTTTTCCCAGGTCATCTCACTCATCTACATGATCTCAGTTGCTACTGATGTTAATTGTTCATCAGCTAATATTTTTTCTGTCACCTCCCCTTATTCATTCCTTCCCCTTTTTGGAGACGTATGTTGTCAGTAGGAGCTGCCACTAAAGATAAGGTATTTGAGTCTGAGATCTTCTATGACTTGGCAACTTTTTTTTTTTTTTTTTGGGGGGGGGGGGGGGATTGGTTGTCGAGCCTGTAACGTCTTAATGACTTCAATGCAATTATGTTTGTACAATGTTTTAAATGCTGCCTCCGTCCTGGGTGCAGTTTCCAGACACTGACAACTCAAACCAAACAAAAATATTTATTATTTACAATAATACTACTTATCCTGCTTTTTTTACATTTTATTCTTCATACTTACTCCTTACGAGCTAGACATTCAGCTGCAGCTGGTTCCTCCCTAGGAAAGGCTATGACTGGCTGGTGCTGGTGGAGCCTTTATTCCCTCCTGTGGCACCAGCACCGTGGCCATTTCCGAGTTCTCCTTTGGGTCTCTGGTACTGAAGCATGGCTTGAAGAGCCCTGCCCCGGGCTGGTCCAGCCGCTTCTCCACCTGCTGCCCCCAAGGCGGTGGGGATGTTCCTGTTGGAGCCCTGCTACCAGCTTCAGCGTAGTTTCGGTGCTAAGTCTCCAGCTTGCCATGCAGGATGCAGCTCCTGGGACTAGGCGGGGGGGTCCTTCCCCGGGTCCTCCCGCCGCTGCCGAGCCTTGCGAAGCCCCCGGGCCTTCTGAGTGAGCGGCCGGGCTGGGCTTCTGAGCGCAGGGCTCTCCATCGCACTCCGCACTTTCATGGGCATTTGAAATTACTCTTTGGACTTCTGCTCTTCTCCAAGCGGATCTACGTGTAGATACATACAGATGTATATGGACAGATACCTATCTATACAAGCATCTATACATATAGGTGGGTATCTATGGGGGTGTGTATATACAGCAGTGTGTGTATACAGGGGTTTGCAATATATATGTATGTGTGTATATATAGACAACCCTATCTACGAACATGTGTATCTTTCTTCCTATATATAATGGGCAAATATGTATTTATAGCGGTTAAGTGCATATATACGTGTGTGTATGTATATTTAGGCATATTACACACCTCCACGCCATAAATATATGTATTTTATACACCTCGGGGACCAGCCCAGCCAAAAAGCCTCCACTTCCCCAAGCTAACTTGTCCCTAGCTCGGTGCCTCCCCTCCCCTCCCCAAGGCTTTCTTGCCCTTCCGCCTCCGCCTCTTCCTCCTCCCTCCGCCCCACCGCAGCCGAGGGCGGGGCGCGAGCAACGCCTCGCTGCCTTGTTTGTCTCTGCTCCGCCCCCATAGACGCCTGCAGGGGCGAGGGCGCTGCGGGGGGCGAGCGGGGGGGTTGCTATAGCGACATGGCCTAGGTCGGGGGGGTGGCCTGCGCTCGGCCCCGGCGGGCGGGCGGACGGGCGGGACGCGGGTCAGCGGCGTGGACCAGGCCAGGCTAGTCTGGGCGAGGCCGGCGGCTGGAGCAGGTGCGGGCTCGAGCTGCCTGGCGGGGATGAGCCATGGCTTCGGTGAAGGTGGCCGTGCGAGTGCGGCCCATGAACCGCAGGTGAGTGCGGCCGGCCAAAGTCTTTCCCAGGTTCAGCGCCGGGGGGACTGCGCGGCTCCAGGCGCACGGCTGTAGACCCTGAGCCGCCGCGGCTCGTAGGGGCTGCGCTAAACTCCGAGTCCCCCTGTGCAGTGTGCAGGCGGTGACAGCCATTGCAGCGGTGGAGGCTGAAGGGGAGCTGTGCCTGGGACTTCGGGGGTTTCTTGGTGTTCGGCTGGGAGCGTCTGTGTTTCCCGGTAGGCTCGGAAATAGCTCCCCAGTTGAGCTGGAAGGTTGTGGGGCCTTTCCATGGTGTTAAGCAATGGTTTGTCCGATCCATTTATAATAAGGAAGTTTACTTGGGTGAAGACAGAATAACTACGGAGAGGCAAGGGCCTGCCAAGGGTGAACAGACCAGACTTCTAAAATGGAAAGAAAGATACTTCATATAGAAACTGTAACACTTTCTACCTACTTGAAGGAGAGGTTGTCTAGTTTATTTGGAACACCTGCTTTTGTGAAGGAGCCTCTGTAGTAAAAGTTATTATTTAGCTGCTAATCAAAGATAAAAGCATAAAAGAGGCAGTCCCCCTGTATTTACTATGTTGACAGGAATTTATCACCCACTGCCTGTGATGAGCCCAGGAAATAAAGAGTTTTCTTTGGTGAAATAACTGTATGCATAATAGAGTTAATTTTTAATAATAACATTTAAGAACCATATATAGAAAATAGTCAGATTCTACTGACAGTGCTGGTTGTGTCTTCCCTCCTTCTGGAATGATGTAGCCAGTTAAAAAGACAAATGTTATAAAAGCACAGGCAGCCAGTCAGGCTTCTACAGTCTTCCTTTCACTGTTCAGGTGAAATTTACAAAGTTCTGAAAGTCAGTTGATACCTTGTCATTTTCAGTGGGGGAAAAAGAAACCTTTTGTATGTAAATAAAGTTGATGAAGTTCAGAAAGGGAAAATATTGCAGGTTACTTTCAAATAGTTTAGGCAATTTGGGGCAGCCAAGTAGTTAGAGGTCACCTCTTATTTTGATAATCTCTGACAACAGGTCACATAAGTCTTTAAAGTATTGGTAAGACTTCGTTGTGTTTTGGTAGCACGGAGAAGTTTTGTTTGTGGATTAGAACCATAATCAGTGAGGGACAGAAGAGAGGCAGAAGGCAAAAGGGCTGGTAATTGTAGTATGCAGTGGAAACCCCATCTCGAAGTCTGCAAGTGTTGTGGCAAAAGAATGTTACAAACAATTACTCTGAACCCTGTGTCTATAATATACACGGGAGGGTAACTTGGATGGGGCTGCATCAGAGCGAACCTAGAAAACAATGAAAACTGTGGTAGGATGGAAGGAAAGAGCCAGAGTAGGGTGGGCAGTGGCCTGGTGTGATCAGTACTGTCTTTGATGTATTCTACTGAGGGGCAGTGCTTGGGCTGTGAGTGATCTTCCTCTGCAAGCTGATAAGTATCTGACTATGCCAAGTGTACAGTTCTATACCTGGGGAGGAATAACACCAAACACCAGTACAGGTTGGGGACAGACCTGCTGGAAAGCAGCTCCACAAAGAAGGACCTTGGAGTCCTGGGGGGGCCACAGCAGTGTGTCCTAGTGGTCAGGAAGGCCAGTGTGTTCTGGGGTGCATAAAGAAAAGTGTGTCCAGCAGGTCAAGGGAGGTTCTCCTTCTCTGCCCTAGTGAGACCTCATCTGGAGTATTGTGTCCAGTTCTGGTCTCCCCAGTTGAAGAGGGACAGGGAAATACTAGACCAGAGTCCAACAGAGGTTACAAGAATGACTAAGAGACTAGAACATCTCTCTTATGAGGAAAGGCTGAGAGCCCTGGGGCTGTTAAGCCTGGAAAAGAGAAGACTGAGAGGGGTCTTATTAATGTTTACAAGGGTCATGGTCAAGTAGAAGGGGCCAGTGTCTTCTCAGTTGTGACAGGACAAGAGGTGATGGTCCCAAGCTGGAACTCAGAAGTTCCGCCTCATCTTGAGGAAAAACTTATTTCCTGTGAGGGTGACAGAGCTGTGTTAAGAGGCTGCACAAGGAGGTTGTGGAGTCTTCTTCTCTAGAGACTTTCAAGACCTGCCTGGATCTGTTCCTGTGTGTCCTGCCCTGGGTGATCCTGCTCTGTCAGAGGGGTTGGACTCGATGATCTCCAGAGGTCTCTTCCCACCCCTACCGTTCTATGAGATAAATGAACAATGAAGATCCTCTCGGTTCAAATTGTTAAAACCTTACTGTTTGTGGGATGGTGCATGATGTTTATAAAACATCATTGTCATGGAGTGTTGTTTCTAAGTCTTGATTTTTTTCAGAAGCATGGGTGCTATTCGGTGCAGCACCCAGAGCACCACTGTAGCCTGGGAGCACTGCTGGGCTTGGTGTGCCCCTCTGCCTGTATTGGAGATCTGAGATCCTAAGCCTTAGAGGATCCAGTGGCTTTTCCTGTTGTGATAGTGAAAGGATGGTCCACCATAAACCAGGAGCAGGAATCCTGTTTTGCTTATGGTGGTTCTCCTTGTATAAGTCTTCTCTCAATGGTGCTCCTTTCCTTTTTATGGGTCAGTGCAATCAGTGTTTTACAGAGGGAAAGGCCTTTCTGCCCCTTTAAGGGAGCTTTCCCATCGGATGTTTGTTCTGTGGTGCTTATTTTAAAAATCTTTAGTATGATACTGTATAGGGTTACAATTAATTTTGCATATGTCTCTAAATTACCTTTGGTTTGTTCGAAGTTTAATCATCTAACGCAGCTTCTTTTGTGAGTCATTTTTAATTAGAGAAGACTGAGTTAATGAATGGTTATTGGTAAGGCTTCTGCATTATGGAGCAGTTGCACTGTGTGGTGTCATAGCCCTGCTAATTGTGTAATAAGTCATAAACATGGATTCATTGGAATGAATCATGTGATAGGGAGGGGGTTGTTGCTCAGGGATTTCTTGCTGTTCCATTGCTTAGATAGATGATAAACCTTAAGTTTTCTTTTTCTCCTCTTCTCCTGGGATTTATTTTTAATCTTCTTGTTCTTTGACTTGACCTATAAGGAGTTAATTTCTGTGCTGTTGTCAAAGCCTTCTTAAAACTAGTTAACATCCCAAATTGTGTTACAGAGAGGTTACACTAAAGGTTTTTGAATATATCTCTGGATAATGTAGTAAAAATTATATCTAATGGCTTTACAGTTACTGCTTTGAAACCAGCTGTGTGAGCCTAGAAAGTTGAGGTACTTGGTGAGTCTCTGGCTGTCCTTTGGCTTCCTTTATTCAGTACTGAATTGCAATGAGAGCTTTTCACTCTGCTTATATTTTTGTGTTTCTGCCAAGTGGCTGAAAACCTGCCATCTGAAGAAGATTAGGTGTTCTTCATGGAGTAGAAATCTTCAGGGAGGTGAGGTTAGGTGGTTGATGTGTTTTGCTCTGGTAAGTTAAATGGTTTTGGTCACCATTATTTCTAAGGTTCATTTTCCAACAGTTGCTAGAAGCATTCATTTATTGTCTTACAATTTGGAGGACTTGAGTAGAGAATCTCATATCTGGTCTTGCAAAATGCAGTTTCTCATCAAGATCCTGTCGTTCCTCAGAATGGCTATTCCTGGGCAAAATGATGGGATTATAGAGTAGTGTAATTGGCTCGGAGGCCCTTCTCTCTTCACTTATTGAACAGATGACTTTGGTTTACTAGTCACTAGTCACTGTCTTCTGCACAGTGTGAGATATTTGGGATCCTGTTAAGCCTAACCTAATTCTGGCTCTCTCTTTTGTATTATGTACTGCATTTGCATATAAATATGTTTCTAGATGTTCCTTTCTTCAGAATGAGGAGGTAACCTTACTTCCATTTTATGTTGTATTTTCTTTGCTTGAAAACTAGAATTAATTTAGTGGTCAGGAAAACCACTTTTATACAACTTTTGTAATTTGGATAAAACCACCTAAAGTATGCTAAATAAGAAAAAATCTTTTGAGACTTCGTAATCTGAAAGAATCAAGTTGATATTTCCTTATTATCACTTATTGTGCCCCTCAGTTTTTTACACCTGATAGCTCTGTTCTGTTTGTTTTTTAATTCATTAAGATGAAAAAAGCATTTTTAGGTTTTTTTTAAATCTTTTTCATCTGTTTCTTGCATTTTCATAAACTAGTTGTCTGAACCAACTAAATGAGGGTCATATGATGATGACCTTACCTGCAGAAGATGCAGCTGACATAAGAATGTGGCTTTGCACTGTAGTAAGTTGTTCTCCCCTGTGTTTATCCAGGTATCTGGGTATTTAAAAACATTTATTTCAATGAGCTGTGTAAACTTTCCCAAAGCTCTGTTCTTATTTGCAATATAATTAAGTAGGAATTCCAATTAAATTTGATTATTAAATGATAATGTTTTAATGCTCAAACTCCTTAGATTTGTTCTCTAAACATGAGTAACAGGTGAGGATGGTGGAAACATGGGTCCATGGCTATAGTTCTCTGCATGGTGCAACAGTCATTCACAGTTACTGTATGAAGATTTGACAGCTTTTTTTGTTTGATAGTGAGGAGACAGGAAATATGTTTTATTGCTTAGAGAGGACTCTGGGATTTATTTGAATTAAAAGCCATGCCAGTGTTGATACTTTAATCCACAAATACATTCTGCACAATTATTTTATTCATTAGACATAAGGCTGTCCCTCTTGGTTTTATGCTATTATACCTCTCAGTTATGCTTGTAAGTCTGTAACTCCTCCATGTGCAGAGCTGGAGTCAGAGTACCTTGGCAAATTTAGGACCAATATTATATTCAAAAATAGCTTCTTGCACAATCTAGACCCTTAGTGTCAATAACAGCAGCTCAAATTATAGCAATGCAAAGAACAGAGATGTAAAACAAGCTGTTTCATTTTACAAAGAACATGTGACTGGAGGTTATTTGTAGCAGGAAAAAGAGATAAACAAACAGTGAAGAGCCAGCTGAAATCCTGAAATCTTAATTTCCATTATGAATGTTTACAAAGTGATTTAGGTAGGAGCTTACTGGGAGTTTGAAAGTCATAATTAATTATCCATGCTTTTTAGAACTGAGAAGTGAAGCAAAAGATGTACATGGAGAATATATTCTACAATTTCCAATGCAGGGAAATGGAGAATGAATTGGTGTCTCATGATGAATTTCTGTGTCTAAAGTATAGGTTACTCTGTATATTTTTCATGAGTTGATAGTGTTTTGACAAAATGTATGTAACATCAGTGTAGCACAGGTAGAGTGAGAAAAGGAGTGATTATAAGGAAGGACACCTGTGGTTAAATATTTGTCTCCATCACACAGTGAAATTTTTGGTTCTTGCTCTTAAGAGGCATCCAGAGTGACAAAAAGAAACATAATTTGGAGCTTAAATATGGTCAAGTGTTGCAAACAAACCAGTTGCTTTCTGAACTACGGTGCCAATGAGGATAAGCCATTGATCAGCTGCACTTGGTGTTTCTCATGTTAACTCCTGAACTTCCATTTGAATAGTGGTGCTTGTGATTTGATTTATAATCATGTACAATTACTCTAAAAAGAAGTTGAAAGGATGGATGAGGCTCTGGTGTGCCTGGAGTGAATGTACCTCTTTCTTGTTTCTGCCTTTATCTGTGTGCGAGTCTGAGTCCAATAAAAATCTACTTTGATGCTGAATTGGCAAGGTGAACATTCTGAATGTGACTTTTTACCTTGGCATGTTTGCGTCCAAAACCTTGAAGCCAGTTAATGACTTCTGCCAGATTTTTCCTTGGGGAAAAGTGTTCAAAGTAGATACACTTCTCTTTGTGGAAGTAAACTATGCATATATGCATGACATGAAGGTCATACATATATGACCTTCATCAGTCTGCTACTTCTTTTGTTAGCATTGGAGTGGTGCATAAAATTGTAGACAATGATCTGAGTTCTTGGATCATATCAAGCAGATACTAAAAGCACTTGAATCTTTAGTTTTCTAAGTTACTTTAAGAAACTGCTGTATTTTCTATTTATTATTTCTCACCTCTTCAAAAGAAGTGAGCAGTAGGAGGAGTTTAATTCCAGAATATAGTCCTGCATACCTTGTCAGGAAAGGTCCTCTAATACAGAGAGGACTAGAAGAGTGAGCATCATCAAGACAATATCCACACCACCTCTCCTTAGTAGTCACTGCCTTTTATATGATGTTTATGTTGCAATGTGCTTAACAGATGACTTGTGGTTGGCCATGGTTTGGTGATATCTAGTGGGTATGGCCAGGTTCTTGGGTGGGGTGAAGAGCAGTGGGCTGCTTCATTTGTTTAGCTTTAGCAGCTCAGCACACTGAGGCTGCCAGACATGAAAGGGCACAAAAATCTAATACTTGTTCAGCTGGGAGGAAGAAGGGGGTTTCATCAGGAGTACAACCAGTAGAGAATGCCTGCACTCTCTGGTGGTTCTTTAGAGTTTCTCATTTCTGCTAAAGTACACAGTCTTTGAACATCAGTGGCTTGTTTTCCTATTCTTGTGGTGCCTTTGTCTTCTGTGATGAATCTTTGAAGTTCTTTCACTTAGAAGCGATGAATTTGAATTTAGGAGCCTGCTCCAATTGCAGTGCAGTTCTTGTTTGCAGCTATTGCAGAGTCAAACACTGAAGCTGTAGTTGGTACTTCAACCAGCAAGCCCCTGGGTCACTATTTCATAAAGTCTTGTTTCTGGAACCTTGTGATCTGAGCCATGTTGGAAAAGATCAACAAAAATTATTGGAATCATTGTTTCAAACATATTAAGCTACTTGTGTACTCTGTGTGCTATGACTGCTGGAACGGATTAGGAGATGCAAATCTAGAAATGTTTACAGGGCTTAAATGTTGAAAAGAGGAATTAAATATTTAGTTGTGGCACCTTCACAATATCTTTGGCGTAATGGAATGAAGGTAATAATGAATCGGCTTAAAAGGTATCTAAGAGTTACTGCTAATGAGAGTGCAGGTTGTGGAAGTGTCTCCTGAGGGGAATGAAAGCCTGGGCACTTGTCCCAGGAACAACTTGTCCTTGCTGCCATCTCTAAGCATCTGGAGGAAAGGAGGCTTCTCACAAATAGTCAACATGGATTCCGTAAGGGGAAATCATGCTTGTCTAATCTGATAACCTTTTATGAGGATATCAGTAGATGGTTAGACGAGGGTAGTGCAGTGGATGTGATATACCTTGACTTCAGCAAGGCTTTTGATACTG
>VYZU01084378.1:26307-36721 GCA_013401355.1 Ceyx cyanopectus
TGCCAGAGCTCTGGAACAGGCTGCCCAGGGGGGTTGTGGAGTCTTCATCTCTGGAGACACTTAAGACTCGCCTGGATCTGTTCCTGAGAGACTTGGTCTAAGTGATCCTGCTCAGGCAGGGGGGTTGGACTAGATGATCTTCTAGGTCCCTTCCAGCCCCTAATTTCTGTGATTCTGTGATTCTGTGACTTGGGAAAAGCTAATTCCTTTGAAGAAAAGTCATTACAGGAGATGATCTTGCTTGAATGGGAAGGTGAGACTAGACCTGGGTGACTTCTAAGTAGCTCCTGTGCTTGCTCTTCTACCTTCTGACATTCTCTGAAGTGGTTTTTGCTCAGCTTTATACATAGGAGAGAGAATAAATAGGGCTATAGAGTTTTTAGAATGAGGTCTTGCTGTTTTTGTGTGTCAAGTAACATGTATCAGGGAGAGTCCCAAGTGTAGAGCATTATGCTTCTGTTGGTGAGCAGCAGAACTAGAGAAGGCTTGACTGCTGTAGAATATGATCTGAGGAGTTCCAAAAAAATATTGTGTTCCCAGTTAACTTAATATTGGGTTCCCAGTTAATATTGGGTTCAGCCACTAACTGAAGAGTTAGTGGCTGGGACTGGCAGTTAATCTTCCATAAACCATCAGAGACTGGGAAGCCCCCATATAGCCCCTGTTTACATTTGTCTTTTTTTTTTTTTTTTTTTTGTCCTTTTTAGTGCTTTAATGGAAATACTTCAGAAGTTTTTAGGCCTGTGGTATTTGTCACAATTGCAACCTTGTTTTGTCTGTTCCCCTCCCTAACGCTGAAGAACAAAGACCTTCCAGTTGCCAGCGGGCTGGAGCACAGTGGCAGCAGTGTGGGCATGTGTGGGACACCATAATTTAACTGACCTTATTTACCATTTCTAATTCCCAAAACTTTGTGATCTTAAGCATTTTTAACTTAAAAACCTAGTTTTAGAATAGCTTTTTTCCTAGTTAATTTATTTCATTATTATCAAACACATTGCCAGGTTCCCATGGCATGTTGTATCACTACAATGATGAACAATAAAACACTTCCAACCACTGCTTTTTGTTGAGAGCACCCTGAGACCAGCAGAGAAAAAGGGAACGGGTCTTTTCTGTGGTAGCTTTTCTGATGAAACTAAATGAGAGAAAGGTGACTCTGTGGCATTCTCAGGTTTTGTTTATTTGAAATTAAGACTGATTTTGAAATAAATGGGATTAACACTTAGCTGTTTTAACCTGAGCTCTTGGACTTGAAGACTCTTAGAAGTCTGAGTATCTGAAAGGCAGGTATTGTTGGTAAGAACAGCTGACCGTATTGAAGAGCAAAGTCCTCGGTTTTGCAGTAGCTATGAATACAAAGCCAGGGTTATTCACTGAGAGGATTTTTCAGAGTTATCTAACAGAAGGAAGGCATATGTGGCACTTGGCATCATAACTGATGATGGGCTCTAGTTCTTATTGTTGAAGATGCCAACACTTAAAATGATGGCTCTATGAAGACTCTTCTTCAAGGAATTAATATTGTAAATATAAAGCAATGTGAGATACAGAAACCTGGTGTACACCCATCATTTTTTTCTGTATGCTTATACATTTGAAAGGTATTTGTGCTTGGATAACTGAAGTAATTTGTTGTTCAGTCCAGATTGGTTGTACTTGTCTCAGGAGAGAAAAAGAATGACAGAAGAGCAGCCTTATGGATTACTTGAGAGGCTAATAGATCTGTGAAGCCAGGCATTTATTTTTTTTTTTGTTAAATTTCTAAATTGAGGACCTCCTGCCTCAAAAGACAAAGGTACTGCAGGGAAATAGTGACAATTTTTTAAAATTTATTTTAGAATTGTGCTTTGCTTTACTCAAGAGTTTAAGTCAATGCTGCCTTTATCACTTGGAATAGCAGGAGTAAAAGAACACATTAGAAGAAGAAAGATACTAAAAGCAAAATCTCATGTGGACTAAAATCCAGGAGTCCTAGAGCAGCTTAAAAGTGTAATAATCATTACAACAAAATCCCAGGATGTCATTCAGATTAGCGTGATTGTGTCTGCAGTTGTATTTTATGTTGCTTTTTCCAAAGATTGGCATTTGCTACATTTTTTTTTGGAAGGCTGACACCAGAAATAGTTTATTTGTTGATATCTTAAAATGTATCAATGCAAGCCTACTTTGTACTGGTAAGACTATTACTGAGCCTGGTCTGACATTCCATTTACACTAAGCAGAGAAGTCACTGTTGAGGTAGTCTGCTAATTGAGGATTAAACACTTCTCAGGTGGTTTAAGTATAGCAATTGCTGAAATTTGTTTGTGTGGCTACCTTCCTGACCTGAGCTGTTGAGAGGCAAAGTCTACCCATAATATTATTAAAAATAAATATTTAAAAAGCAGGTCAGGTACATGATTTATTGTAGCAACCGCTCTCTGTGTTATCACGAGTGCTCATAATTTCCCCACCCAAAAAGCTGGGTATCATTTGACAGCAGACAGCACAAGGACACCTGTACATTCATTTTTCCAGGAGAGCCCTGCTGCTATAGATTAAACTACTGCCTTTCAGCAGTGTTGGTAAAAAATATTCATATGGCTGAAGGCATTTAATCCAAGTTGTCCTTCATACAAGAAGTAATAATGGTATATAAACTAAGGGAGTATTTCTGCTTCATGAGATGTACAAGATTCCCTGTTTCTGCATTCTGACACCTGCTGTTTATTTTTCTGATTTCAGCTACGTGGTGAAGAAAATTATGAGCATTGTAGAACTCTCTCAATTATTTGCAAAGTTTTCCAGTGTTTTGTTTTTATGGTTTTTTTTAATAAAACCAGTGCTACAAAAGTGAACACTAATATTATAAGTCTACACTAACAAATTAGCAGCATTACATTGATTACAGAAAGCCATATACCCATGCAAAATGTGCTTTATGACAAAACTTTCTTTTAAAGTACCAAATATATGCTTTTTTTTTTTTCTTGCTGAGACACGGTCACAATTGTATCCATAGAAAGATGTTTACATCAGTCTGAAAGATTATTTTTTTTTCTTGGTGTTTTCTTGTCCTCTTGAGATGAAGCTTGAGAGATGGCACAGCCTGTCTGCCAGTCAGTCTGGTCTCATCTACCAGTTTTGTAATCTGTTGGACCACATCAGATGGCTTGGAGACCTTGGTAGAGGTCTTGAAGATAAAGGAGATGGTCTGTTCAGAGAAAACAGGTGGCTTTAGAGTAGTCTGAAGAGCTCTTCTGAAGGTGGAGGAGTCTGCATCCCTTACCAGCTATCCTCTGATAGCTGGGAGGAACCTAGGAACCTCTCCTCAAAACAAATCTGCAGGACTTTTAGACTAAATTAGTGTAAACATGGCTTCAGTGATATAATTATGAGCATGTAGCCATCTCAGCCAACAGCATGGAGTCCCTTGGAGCTCAGATTGTCCTGGGTCATTGCTCTGTTATGGAGACAACTGTGATTTTATGCAGTGTAATGATGTAGTACTTGTAACTCAAGCCGCAGTGGTTTCCCAGAATCTTTTGATTAAATCCTTTTGCTTCTCTTGTTCTGATTTTAGGTTTCAGTCAACATTGTATTGAAACTGCTTATTATTAATGTTTATGGAAAAAATATTTAACCCAAAGGGTAATTAATCTATTTTATATACCAGATGTATGTTTTTAACAACACCTAAATATGGAATTGCATTTTGAAAAAGATGTACTTTGCAGGATGATTGAAGAAGTTAAAAAACCAAAACCACAAAACCGAACAAAAACCTCTGGATAGGAAAGAGAAAATGTGTGATATCTCAGACTGCCCCAACTTTACTTTTTCTGTAGTTATAGAAGTTAGTGAAGAATTTCTTGTGTAGGAGAGTTTTTGACTTTTTGAAGCATATGGTTGAATAGAAGGTTCTCATTTTAAGCGTTACTCAGACAAAGGCAAGTGCTTTTAGTCTGTGTAATTCAATGGGACATCAGGACAAGTGTACAGTTAGTACATTACCAAGCTACAAGAAAGGGATGAGTTCTTCCTGTGACACACTTTGTGCTTATTTTTCAGTTAAATGTACCCTGAATTCTCCTGGTCATTAAGCAACCCTCGTGTTTTCATGTTGTGACCCCAGAAATACACCTGGGTAGTGAACAAGCAGAGTGATAAACCAAGAAATCTGTAGCTTTGTGCCGCAAATGCAAACATAAGAAGTAGCATGCACTTTGCTGAAAAGAAAAGCCATTGAGCATGGTTGAGTTGCTTTTACAACTGCTCAGACAATGTTTTTTTGAATAGTTGAAAAACAAAATTGCACATCTGCTCTTCAGTATTATCCTTTTCCAAGAGATGTTCCATTAGAAGTCTACAGTTAAGTGAATTTCCAGGAGTGTATTTGACAGAGCCTCTTTTTATTTTGATGCAGAGGTGCTCAGCAGGCAGGTCAGGTACTGCATGTGTCCTTATCTGCCTGGACTTGTAGGTTTGCTGTAGTGATCTTTTTTGCAACACTGAGAAAACTGATTACACTTTCTGTCCTGCTCTTTTTTGGTTTTCCCATCCCACTCTCCAGATGAAATGTGTCTTGTTCTTTCTGTTTTTGGAGTTGTGTCTGGTGGGTATTGTGCTAATAACAAGTGATTCCCATAGTATCAATTTCATGGAAAACATAATATTACGATTTTCTAATGGGGTAAGCTATAATAAGTGCTGTAGTGTCTGGATAATACAGAACAGATGAATAAGAAGGCACTGTTTAAATAACTGAACCTTCAATTGAAGGACCTTAAAGAAAGGAACTTAAAGATGAACTTGGAAAAAGACCAAGCACATTTTGCGGGGCTGGAATAAGGTTTATTTTAAACCTTGTTGATTTATATTTGAATGCTTTCCCATTCTCTCTTCCCTTCTGTCTGGGAGGTTCTTCAGAAAGCCTTGTGGAGAGTTGGGCAAGTGACATAATGGGCAAGGGTGATTGTAATTGACCTAGAAATCTGGAGATACTGGTAACATTTGGGTGGCTATAGTGCGATTTCAACTAGATGCCCACGCCGAAGACTGCTCTGGTCTTTGCCCTGAAAATAAGCAGAGAATATAAGGGAAAGAGAAAGAAAACCTGACAGGGAGATACTTGCATTGAAGCTTCTTCTGTGAAGCTGCTGTGTTTTGATATAGCTGCTGAATCATCTTCAGTTTGGGGCAGTTTTTCATAACACTCATGCCTTTTGTGATGAAGATAAATTATTAAAACTCTGCCAGATTGAGCCATTTATCAAGGTATTGGTACTAATATTGATATTATTTATAATAAAAATTAAGTGCCAGCATTATTTGAAGAGTTTTTTGTTTTTTGGTTTTTTTTCTCTCCTCCTTGTAATTGTTGGATGATGAGCAATAGTAGAGGGTTAATAACAGCACTGGCCTGATGTATTTCCTGATGTCTGTGCCAAGAAACTTGCCTGCTTGATCACTTTGTAGTTTGGTTAGGGGCCACAAGATCACGGGTTATAAATTTCCTTCCCTTGTGATCCTGGAACTCCACGTGGTGTATGAAACAGCAGCAAGAACAGCCTGGAGGCTGGCCCTGCATGCTGCCATGTGAGCAGACTGGGCTTGTGGGGAAGCAAGCTGCCTTAAAACATCAAAGCACCATCAACTGCATTTGGCAGCTGGACTCTTTAGGTTGCTTTGTGATGAGGGGAGTGGAGTTTGTGGGTCAGAGTCTTTGGCTAGTGGCCGGGGCTTGTCTTTGGGCTGAGGTGAGTCTAGTGGTTCCTTTGGATGCTGGAGGAGCAGCTGGTTGCAGTAGGGTTCTCCTGGCCCTGAAGGTTCTCAGAAGGGTACCCAACACTGCAATACAGCTGTTTACAGCCTGAACCTTCCATTCAGGTGGAACTTGGAATCATAAAGTTTTGAAGGGGACTCAGTCCCTGCAGAACTGCATTAGATGAATGCTTGGAAATAACAGGCACTGTGCAAGCATTTTTTTTATGGGATCCTATCAAACTCTTTATATGTACAATAAATTATATTTGGCTGTCTTATATTAAAATGAAATTTTATCATTTGAATCCTGTTAATTATTTTCACTTCTTTCAGGTTGGCTTATTGATGCTGATTATATTATACCTGTTTCAGATTGTCTTCTCCCTCTCCCTTCCTCTCCATAAATGTAAAATTCTATGTATGATTTTTTTTGTTTGTAGTGGCTAATGCTTTTTTTTCTTTTTGTTTTTATTTGAAATCCTCATTCTTTAGTAATATATGGTTACATTTTTATCAGTGGTATCACAAAAATTATTGACTGTAGGTTTCTCAGAATTTTGTGTAGTTAATATATTGTGTCATGTCTTAGGCTGGACTTGATGATCTCAAAGGTCTATTCCAGCCTCAACAATAATTCTGTGTAATTCTGTGTAATATATTAATATATGACTTTAAACATTTTGTATCAGTTTTCCATTACTGAGTAGCTTTAGGTTTTATAATATAGAAAGCTGGCTACATCTAGAAAACACCAGTATGTTTTATTATTTCCCCTCATATACCTCAAACATGAAGAAATCCAGACTAAAAAGCAGTAATTCTTGCTCATGCTTCCTCCCACCCAGAGTCCTTCTAAACTTCCTAGAGGAAGCAGGTTACAGACTATATGTGAACCAATTTTCATAGTGTGATAGACCATTTAATTGGGCCACGTTACTTACTACGTCTTCACTGACCAATTAGTTACAGACAGGTAGAGACTGTTGAAGCAGGATGAACAGTAGCCATCCCCAGGCTGCATTACTGCCAAGCTAAAAGCTATTTCTGACCAAAGAGCACTGCTGGAAACTTCTGTGTTTCCCTGTATACTACCCATAGCTGGATTTTAGTCTCTTAAGTGGACATGTAGTAAAAGCTACTAAGGTTGACATGGAAATGACTAAGAGGCATTACTTAAGGCATGCCTCACATATTTGGGTTTTTTTTTGGTGGTAGATCTAAACTCAGTTCTATAATTAATGCTTTAATTAATACAATTATGTATTTTATTAGCTTAGAAAATAACTTAATGTGTTGATATTTAATTAAGCACTTTTATTTGCCTAATCTTTATTCATTCATGTAGATTGAAAAACAGCTTTTGCTTTTCTTTAAAATTTTGACTGGAAAATGGAATGTAAACAGAGGGAAGCTGCATAGTCAGCTGAAGACTCTAGAGCTTGGTGGGTGATCCAGTGCAGCCTGAGGAGGAAAAGGTCACACTAAAATCCTGAACTCAGGTCTCCTGTTCTTAGAAAGAAGTTTCTCTTTTTCAGTGTGGGTTGGTGCAGGCAGATACCCAGGAATCACAGGGATACCATGCAATTGATTGCCTTAAAGCCCTCTGCTTTGCACCAGTTGGGCACACCAGTTTGTCAGGTGATTTAGCAGATGGTCTTGGAACAGGCATGTCTGTTAGCATTTGGGGAGTGAGGGTTTCATATGGTGTATACGGTAATCTTCCTCTTCTGGCTCTTTTTTTTTTTTCATATGCATGTTTTTAATAACACAGAAGATGTTATGCTCAAGGTTGTCATTCATGAGCAGCCTGAGTTACTCTTCTGACTAACTATAATGAAATCCTGTCTCTAGAAAAAAGATTGATACATGCTGGTTTTAGACACTAAGCTAAAAAATCTTATGATAGTTTTGAAACCAGTTAGAAGCAGCTGATGTGAAATAGATAGATGGGTGTGCATGAAAACACTGATGCAGAATTGGACTTTTTTTTTCCCCTTTCCTGGAATCCTTGTTCTCTGAGAAGCACCAAACCTGTGTGACATTTTATTGATAGCAGAGCCTGGCTCCTGCACTGCCATGATGCATCACAGCTCAAAAAAATATGTTGGGTGCTTAATTTCTAAGAGTTTTAAAACACGGGTTTTGTGGTTTCAATATTTAGTCCCTGTTAGCGAGGCTGTGTGGGTAAATGGGAACTGCTGCTCTTAAGGCTGCTGCTTATCTTGTGATGTTCTGTTTTCCAGTTCCTTAGAGCCACGTAATTGACTTTGCTGGGCTTTGGATCAGAGTACTTCAAATTAAGAACAAACCACTTAATTGATATGCAGAGTCAAACTTCTGAAGCGGGGCTGCTGCTCTGTTCCTAGATGAAAGTTTTTGTCAACAAGCCCAAGTATTTCAAATATATCCTATAGCAATAAATAAACATTGGTCACAACAATAAAAAATGAAATAAAAGCAGATTCACTTGATAACTAACTGTGGCAAGCAACCTGTTGAGTGGAAATATGGCTGTGGATGATTGTGGTATGGTTTATTTGACATACTCAAGTGTGGTGGTTTTCTGTTTTGTTATGTTTGTTTTTTCCCAATTTTTTTTTTTTCCCCCCAGGGAGAAAGACCTTAATGCCAAGTTTATAATTTCAATGGAAAAAAATAAAACAACAATCACAAACTTAAAGGTGAGTAAACACCATCCAAAAAAAGGAAGTCCTAACCAAATAGCTGCCAAAATATGATGGACAAAACGCTGGTGCTCACTGCATTGTGGACAACGGCCCTTGGTTTTTAAAATCTGGTGTTGCATAATCCTTTGTGAGAACAGGTGAAAACTGCTAGTTTACTGCACTGCATTTTTCTGCAAACCAGGCTGTAGGCTGCATCTTGTGGATTTTTGTCTGCTCATTACTTAGTTGGAAGATAGAAGACAACAAAAGAGAGGTGTGTTCCTGGCAGCTCTTAAAACCTTAGCTTCATCTGTAGTAGCAGTCTTCTGGAATTCCAGTGAGAATGAACTAAACCCCAAGTACCCATTCACTTGCTATAGTATTTTGATTATATGCTGTAACATTTCTCTCAGCAAGAGAATCCCGCCCACCATATAGACTGTTGCAAGATAGTTTCCAAAGACAAATACAGAAATTTCAGGAATTTCTACAGGAACAGGAATTTCAGTGTGTAGTTTTAGACTGATTTAAATAGTTATTTAAATAGCCATTGCTGAAATGCAGTGCAAGCTGTTGTGTCTTGAGCATGACATTAGCCTTGAGCAACAGGTATGTAATACCATTTTATTTATGACTCCACACTGAAATGCTGTTCACAGTGCAAAGGTCTCCCTTGCCCTTACTAATTACATGTGTAGGATAAGCCCTTATTATCTGTATTTCATATACAGGACTGACTGAACTGAATGGAAGTCTTGTGACAATAATATACTGTGGTGTTAGGAGCAGTAAATGAACTCCCAGTGATTCCTGCTGCACTGCCTTGTAACGTGACTATCCTTCTTGCTAAAGATTTTATCTCTTGCCAGTTTTTTCACTGGCATTGGAATAATGGGCTAGCCTGTCATTATAAATCTCTAAATGTGTATAGCCTTACGTTAACTTTGCATTCAGTAGAATGTTTATAACTGCTTCATCAGGATGTATTGCACCAGCTCTTTTTTTTCCTTTTTTTTTTCCCTAGGTGCCAGAGGGTAGTACTGGAGACATAGGACGAGAAAGAACCAAGACATTTACCTATGATTTTTCCTATTTCTCAGCAGACACTAAGAGTCCCAGCTTTGTTTGTCAAGAAATGGTAGGATTTCTCAATGTTAATAATTGACTTTTTTTTCTTCCCCTTTTCTTTGACTTGAGAGCATTAATTGCAACTTCTTTCCCTTGGAAGTGCTTTTTGTGTAGTTCAGAAATTCCCTGGGTACCTGAGAACTTGCATTTTATTTTGTTTTTATTTTCTTTTCCTCCTTTTTTTTTTTTTGGTTTCTTTTTTTTTTTTTTTTTCCTCCTTTTTTTTTTTTTGGTTTGCTTTTTTTTTTTCTTAGCTTATCTAACATTAAGTGCTGTGTTTTCTACTACAGGGGGCTAAATGCCTTCTCTCTAGTTCTCTTGTCTGATTTGTCTTGCAAGGTCAAATTGGAAAACTTCTCTGAGAGCTAAATTTGGTTTTGAAAAGCTTTTTTGAAAAAAATCACTTCTGAGAAACAAGCATATATCTTTAATTCACTTAGACAGAAACATTCTTCTTATCTGATTGAAGTGGGTTTTTTTTATGTCAGAAAGTCTTGGTACACAATGAAGATTCTTCATTTTCCTCCCTTGAGTATTCAGCTTAGAAAAGGACAAAATTGGCTTTCTTCCTGTACATTCAGAACAGAAAATCAAACTTTGAGCTATAGTTGTTAGTTAGATGAAGAGACAGAACCTTCCTGACCTCACATTTCATAAGAATTTTGAACCTTTTTGCTGTTTAACATCACCAGATAAACTTATTCAAGTGTTTTGTGATTGCTATCTTCTCTTTTGGTGTTGTGCCTTTTTGCCTTTGTTTCAGAGCGGGTTGGGTCAGGGCAAGACCAGTATAATTTGCTCCTGATAGAATTGTATAGAAAAAAAATCAATTAAAATTACCATATAGGTATCACTGGAGGAGCCTTAAGCAA
>VYZU01084475.1:0-15641 GCA_013401355.1 Ceyx cyanopectus
TTTGTTGTTGGTTTTTTTTGTGGCCAAAAGAAGTATTTCTCCCAAATGCTTAATTTCTACAAGACAGTGGAATTTGAGGCTGGAGGCAAATGGGTAAAAGCCTGCTGAGAAAGGATTCAGGCTTCAAGCTTGTTCTGGCTTTTCTTCCTATCCCTTCATGCTCCTAATTCCTCACTGTGGCCTTTTCAGTGTCACCTCATGGAGCCCAAGATTTGGCACCGTAGTGGTTTGGCTGCTGATCTGTGGTGGATGCTGGGAGGGAATTGAGGCTGTAGCTGCTCAGCCAGCCGTGCTCCTCGGGTTAGGTCCTCTGGCATCTCTCAGCACTTCCCT
This sequence comes from Ceyx cyanopectus, assembly GCA_013401355.1. NCBI lineage: Eukaryota > Metazoa > Chordata > Aves > Coraciiformes > Alcedinidae > Ceyx > Ceyx cyanopectus. Next base: position 334 of record VYZU01084475.1, read on the forward strand.
GACGGTAGGAAATTAATTTTGATAAAGAAAATCAAATGGCTGATGTGATTGATTAGGTGCCTTTGCCCTGTTACATTTAATCGATGGCAGAAGGTATTTATTGCATTCTACACACTACAAATCAAGAGTGATTAGCACCTCGTTAACCTCTTCTTTTCTTTTGATTGTTTTCTGGCAGAGTTGTAATAACAGAGCATCCTTCTTTAGCCTGGCAGAGATGGGTTTGTAGGCTGGAGAGAGCTGATGCTTTGGATGAGGAGTGTGACCCTGCAGTCCCATTACAATTTCACCTCCAGCCTCCCACAGCAAGAACTGCCAAACATCTCAACCCTGAAACCCTGAGCTCAAAGTTTGAATGGGGAGAAAAACTCTCAGCAAGTGTAAAACCTCTGATTTGGTGACTGTGCCTCTAGAAGAGAGAACTTCTGGGTGCTCTGGTTGTATTTCAGGGTTGTTAAACCAGGAATGAGCTGGTGAAGGGTCTAAAGGAAAGTCTAGTGAGAAGCAGTTGAGGGACCTGGTGTGGTTCAGCCTGGAGAAAATGAGGCTCAGGGGAGACCTTCTGGCTCTGACAGCTCCTGACAGGAGGATGGAGCCAGGAGGAGTTTGTCTCTTTTCCCAAGGAACAAGTGACAGGACAAGAGGAACCAGGCTCAAGTTGCCCCAGGAGAGGTTTAGGTTGGAGCTGAGGAACAATTTCTTCTCCTTGAGGGTTTTCCAGGCCTGTCCCAGGGATGCTCAGGACAGGGGTGGGGTCCCTGTGATCCCTGGAGGGATTTCCACCCTTGCAGAAAATGTGGTCGAGAGGTTGGTCCATAACTCCTGCTAGACTGACTGATTCCACAAGTAATAGATGTAGAGAAATATATTTGAATTAGATAAATGTCTTCAAATGAGATTAGCTCTGTGTGAGTTTGTCAATTCTCAGCGTGAGCAAAGCCCCCGAATTTCCCACCTGCTGGGAGGCTGAACTTGTGCAAATGAGCTCTGTGATGCTCAGCACTGTTCTGAAATTACTGGATATATTAAGACCCCCCTTCAGAAAAGGACTGTACTTCCCTCAGATTCATTCAGTACCTTCCAGGTACAGTGGCTGCTGTGGGCAAACATCAGAGCTCTTGTGATGTGCTGTGCTGGCTTGGGTGCTTCAACTAGCTCCCAGAGAACTGAAGGCTCTGGTGTGCAGACACCCAGTATGAAGCAGTCCTTGACTGAAGGGTGGAGACTAGTTAGGCCCCTGGAGTGGGGAATTGCTGTGCCCAGCAGGAAGAAAATTAAGAGTTTGAGACATAAATTTGTACCATGGCACCCCCCAGTGCCAGGTAGACCCCAGGTTGTGCATAAAGGATGAGAAGTTAGTGCTCTCCCCTGTGTCAAAGCATCCTGCAATCTTGCTAGTCCTCCTTCAGCTCATCTACATGAGATTAGTGGATTTGCTCAACAATTTCTCCAGTTAATATCAATAATCCCAGTCCTGTGGAGCGAGCCACTTGCACCCCTAAGGTTGGCTCCTTCTGCACGTGTTGCCTAAGCACTGCTTGGGGGGTGTCACCTCTCACCCCTAAGGCCAGTCCACTCACTAGAAAACCCTCTATGTCCTTTATATAACACATTCAACACCCAAAGTGCCCAAATCAGAGACCAGGCAGGGACAGGGACTGATCCTCAGCAGGTCTCTGTGAGTCTGTAACAGCCAGGTCCACATCGTGACTTACAGATGATTTGTGCTGGGCATTAAAAAAAAAAAAAGCTGGTGACGTAAATGGCTTTTTTCTTTCAGGCATTTCAAAAAGGACTCGAGAGAGTGTAAGTGCAAGAAATTGCCAGAGAGGGAGGGAGGGGGAGGACAATTGCAGCTTTTGAATCGCCTGGCACGGCGATGCAGCGTTACACTCGGTGGTGTTGGCACAGTACAGAGATCACTGCAGGCAGAGCTGGGTGAAACTTCTTCTAGTTAGAAAGGAATTTTATTTTTAATGCAGCTTTATCATTAGAAAATGCTTTCCCAAAAATGTGTTTTTAATTTTAATCGCTTTGGATTTTAATAGATGGTAAAATGTTCCAATGGCATGCAACCAAAATATTTCTGGTGCAATAGTTTCACCTATCTGCTTGATTTGATTAACTTTTTAATTCAGGCAGCACCTAAATGGCTGATACGCTGTAATCCTGTGCTGTCCACCCTATGGCAACAGCACATTGTTGTGTGGAGCTCAAATTCTCATCTTTGATCTTCTGCAACATGGAAAACAATAAATTCCCACCCAATTGAACTGTTTCAGGCTGGCTTTGCTCAGTAACAGTCTCAGTGTGGCACTGAGTAATATGAGGCTAAAGATTTGTAGATATGCAGATACAGAAGGATTTAAGAAGTGTCTGAGTTCTCTGCCTCCTCTGCCTGAAATCTGCTTTTAAGCATCTACCTCTGGCTGTTGGCTGGGATGTATCAGATTGAACTTGGTCCGATTAACCACAGCAGCACCCATAAAATAGAAACATCCCTGATGCAAGTGGATTATGTTTACGCTCATAACTCAGAGCTTAGAAAATCCCCCTTGAAATCATGATTTCTCAGTGCTCCTAGAGCTTTTCTTTAAACCTGCCCTCTGCCTGTTATACCTGGAGCTGAGGAGCTGGAGAGGATGTCTCTGCTGCTTGTGCAGCTCCCAGCATGGTGGGGAAGTTGCGTCTGAGTTCTGCTGGAAACCAGTTTAACCACAAGGCAAAGGGTGAGGTGATGCTGGAACCCAAGATGGCCAAGACCTCTATTTGAAAATCCTCAAGCTGCTTTTTCCTCTGCCTTGGCTATTTCTGCAGACCACTTAACTGCAGCACTCAGCTGATTCTTGCCCGTGCGGAGGAAAGCACATGTTCAAGCAACACAAACCCAGCCAGCCAGGGACAGAGGATTGGGAGCCAATCTGCTAAACAAGGATTTAACCAGGCGGCATCCTGGGAGTGCCAGCCATCCCCTAATACTTTCTTAAGGAGCCTAGATGCACAGGCAGCTGCTGTTTCCTCCCTGGCCCTCCTCACAGTTCAGCTCATCCCCCAACTCTGCAGCAAGGCAATTCCAACCAGGATGACGTCCCCTTGTCTTCTTGCTACAGCGCCTTTTAATTAGGAGCGCAGCTGCTCTGGAAAGGCAGCGCTGGCTTCTCGGAGAGAAATCACTCTGGAAAGTGATTACAGTGGATTAAAGCAGCAAGGTGAGGCAATTTCTTCAGCTGGCACTTAGCAAACACATTGGGTTGGCTTGTGCTGCAAGGATGGCTTCGGAAGAAAAGGAGGAACGTCGCTTTGGCCCGAGGTGCTCTGCTGCTGGAGCCAGGCTTTGGATTGGGAATGCTGCTTGGGTTGAGCCTGAGCAGTGTCCAGCTGCTCCAGCAGCTCTTGGCTCTGTGTGAGGGTGCTGCTGGGGGTTGTGGGGTCTCCCTGGCTAACAGAGCCAGTTCAGCCTGGAGTTACCCCAGGAATGGAGACACTCGACATTCACCAAGAACCACTCACCTGGATGTCTGCAGAGTGATGCCCTTTGTACCTGGCGCTGACTTTCCATCCTCAGCATGTGTTGCTGGCTCCCTGGCTGGCAGAGCTCCCTTTCTGAAAGGATTATTTTGATTTACAGCAGGGAGAATCTGGCTCGTTGAGCTCCACAGCCCCGCACAGGTATGACAAACTGCTGTGAGCCATTTGCTCAGCAGTGTTCCTTGTGGTCAGAAAGTGTTGTGAGGTTTGCTCGGGTGTGGGAACGTTCCTGTGCCCAAGAGTTGGATGAACCCCCTCTGGCCCAAGGCCATGTGCTGCTCACACTCACCTGAAGCTCTTAAAGCAGTAGAAAGGATAAAACCCCTAGAAATTAATTGGCTTCACTTCAAAGCTAAGATTCTATGAGAAGATCTCAATCCCTTCTCCAAAGGAATAGCAGTGGGGGTCCCTGGCTGGCCAAGATGTGATGAAGATCCAATGTGTGAACAACATTAATGTGTAAAACATCTGGGAATTAAAACTTTGTGTCTGTTCTGTGAGCAGAAACTAGAACAGGCATCACATCCAGGGTGTCCCCAGCATTGTCCTAGGGCAAGCAGCAGCTGGATGGGGCATCCCAAAGATGAACAGCCTCTGCTGGCAGGGTTCTAGAAGCAGCAAGAAATCAGAATTGTTTTCAAAACCAGCTACTCATCTGGGAGTTGTGTGTGTTTCTACTGGGCAGCACTGGGTTGAACTTATCTTAGGCTTGGGAAACTGTTTTTGTGATGGTTTCTCAATAGCAGTCAAAATATCAGGGAGCAAGTGGCAGTGCCTGGCAGCTTTGGTCACTGAATGCCAGCTGGAGCTGTGGTTTGGGCATTGCCATGCTCTGCCCAAGCGGGGAGAACTGGGTGTGCTGCTCCAGTCTGGAGCTAGTGCGGGGGCAGCTCTGTGCATCTGCTTCTGTTACACCCTCCGTGTCTTCTTGGGGCAAAAAAAATGCTGGAGATGCTCAGATACTGCACTTGTGGGAGCAGCAGGACCTTAAATAAAGAAGTCTTTGGGCAGGGTGCTGAGCACTAAAACGGTGTTTGGGTGTGATTCAAAGACACACAATACCCTGTTTGCACTCCTCTCATTTTGTTTGGCTAATGTGGGTGTATTTTTTGGTTTTTTTTACTCACTTTTCTGTCCTATATCGTCCCTTTTTTTTTCCAGCAATGTTGACTGTTCCATCTGCTTATTTATCACCCACAGTTAGAACCCGAATTTCAATTAGCAATCTGCTTTGTTTAGTTTTGTTTTAAACAAGGCATTGAAAGCTCCGACAACACTTTAATACATAAAGCTACTTGTAATGCAGCTGTTAGAGCCCTTCCATCATATCCATGAGCAAAATGAATTCTATTGCTATCAAGATGCATCTGATAAATTAGGTTTAATCCTCCTCTGCTGCAGTGGATAGAAAGCACTTCAGTGAAGACAGAAAGATTTCAAATGACTGAGATGGAAAATGGTCTTTGCTCAGTGCTCCAGAGATGTGAAAGAAACTAAAACCTCACGTAGTAAGAAATAATTCATCCAGCAAAGGGAAAAGCCGTCCCTGGATTTCTGCACCGACGTCTCATCCTTCACTTTTGGACCTGAAGTCACACGGTAGGGGTGTGGGAGCAGAGAAGAGGCGTGTGGCAGCATCCTCGGCAAGAGTGTGCTCCTCCATCCCACTGGTCCTCACTGGGGTTTGCAATTCCAGCTTCTCCATCGCTGGATCTGGGTCACCAGGATCCCTCAGGGGAAGGGTTACTGTGTTTGCTAAACAAAGGGGGTTTTCTGCAGTGAGTTTGGGGTTGTCTCCAAGCCTCATGTCACTTCAGCACCCCAGACAGTATGGTAGGGGGTAATTCCATGGATTTGTGAGGGAGGTGAAGCTGGTGCTGAAGTTCTCAGCAGAATGGGTGAATTGTCACCTCTAGAACTCACCCATTATAATTACCAGCAGTCCAATTAATGATGCTTTAAGGCACTGTGGGCAATGGAGAGCCAGCCAAACGAGTCCAGTAACTGGGGCTGTGTGCCTCAGGTGTGCTGTTCTCCAAGGGTAGCTTTCCTGTGATCTCCTTCTAGTGTGCTGGGTGGTTCCAGGGTGCTGGACAGGAGTGGGAGCTCTCCTGTGGGATGGATGAGCCTGGAAAAAGCCACTTCCCGTGCTCTGTGTGGGCAGGTGACCAGACCTGAGGAAGAGCAGTAGAAAAGAGAAGCCTGAGAGGGGGCACTGGAAAGTGCCCGGCGGAAGACCTGGGAATGTTGGTTGACCGGCCAGATGGAGATGAGCCAGTCTGTGGCCAAGAAGGACACAGCACCTGGGCTTGTGTCAGCACTGGTGTGGCTAGCAGGACTAGGGCAGGGATTGTTCCCCTGGACTGGGCACAGGGAAGGATGCACCCTGAATCCTGGGGTCAGTTTTTGGCCCCTCACTCCCAGAAGGACATTGAGGGACTGAAAAGTGGCCAGAGAAGAGCTGGGGAAGGGTCTGGAGCAGGAATGTGGGGAGGAGCAGCTGAGGGACCTGGGCTTCTTGAGCCTGGAGAGAAGGAGGCTCAGGGGAGACCTTCTGGCTCTGACAGCTCCTGACAGGAGGGTGGAGCCAGTGTGGGTCGGGCTCTGCTCCCAAGGAACAAGGAACAGGACAAGAGGAACCGGCCTCAAGTTACATGAGCGTTCCAGTCACCCCTGCGATGAGCTGCGCTTTGGCCTCAGCCCGGGCTGTCCCGGGATGGGTCCGGGCCGGCCCAGTCTCCCCGGCAGCCCCTTCCCCGACGGCAAGCGGCGCTAATGAACGGCGGCGCTAATTGCCTTTCCCGCTAATTGCCGGTGCGGCGGGGGCGGGGCGCTGGGGCGGGGCCCGTTCCCGCCGGCGGGGCCGCTCTGTATAACCCGTCTCCCGGCAACGGCGGCCACGTCACTTCCTGGGGAGCCGCCGGCGAGCGCTCGGCCAGGTGGAGTAGCCCGAGCGGCTCCAAGCGGGGCAGAGGCAGTGGCGGGGACCGGGCGGGTCCGGGCCAGGGGGCCCGGGCCGGGTCCGGTCCGCTCGGGTCCGTTGGGCTCCTGCCCCGCTGGGAGTGAGGCGCGATGAGCGCGGAGCTGGACGGCGTGTCGGTTCACTCTTCCTCCTCCTCGTCGGGCTCGCTCGGCTCGGCGGCGGGGCCGGCGCCGCGGCCGCTGTCGGCTAACGTGAGGCGGCTGCACCAGGCGCTGACGGCGCTGCTGAGCGAGTCGGAGCGGGAGCGCTTCATCCTCTGCCTCAACGCCTACCACGGCCGCCGCAACGTCTTCGACTTGGTGCGCTCCCTCCGCGCCCTCCTCGACGGGCCCCGTCGCCGGCAGCTCCTGCCGCTGCTCCGCCTGGTCCTGCCCCGCTCCGACCAGCTCCTCTTCGATCAGTACACCGCCGAGGGTCCCTACCTGCTGCCGCCCGGACGGCCCCCGCCGGCGCCCGCTCCGCCGCCCGTGGTCCCCGGCGAGCTGCGGCAGGTGACCCTGCGGCGGAGCAAAGCCCACGAGGGTTTGGGTTTCAGCATCCGCGGCGGGGCCGAGCACGGCGTCGGGATCTACGTGTCGCTGGTGGAACCGGGCTCGCTGGCCGAGCGGGAGGGGCTGCGAGTCGGCGACCAGATCCTGGGTGTCAACGGCAAGTCCTTGGATAGGGTGACCCACGCCGAGGCTGTCAAGGTAAAGCGGGTCCGCATCGGGTTCCTCTTGCTGTGCCCCCGCCAGCCCCGTCCCGCTGCCTCACTCCGGTCCCGGGCTCAGCATCGTCCCCGCGCTGCGTCCCGTCCCGCTTTTCACCTCCGGAGCCGGTGACTGAGCGGCTTTCTCCGGCTCCTTCTCGCTTGTTCACGGGTGTTACCGCCGTGCGCGCCGTCCAGCATCACTCCTCTGGCTGCGGCTGCCGCTCCGTCCCGCTGCAGCCGGTGAGACCGGGACTCCCAGGCTCACCCCTCTCCGGGGCTCGGCGGTGGAAACCCGCAACCCCTTCGCGGAGCGGCTCCGGGTTTGCATCGTGCCGGGGAGATCGGGCTTGTCCCGCCGGTGTTCGGGCATCAGCAGTGCGCGAAGCCGAGCCGGGAAGTTTACGGTGATGATAACGCTGCTCGCTGCTAGCGCGGGCCGTTCCGAGATGCCGGGGCTCAGCCTGGCATCGGCTGCACGGCAGGCTCGTCCCTTCGGGGCCAGGCGATGCTATATTTTATATATATATATATTTAATGAACTTAAAACGTCTCTGTAACGTCGCGATGCTGCTGGTGTCTTCCTTTCGGTCTGGGAGGCTGATGGAGGTTGGGAATCTGCTTGAGACGGGGGGTTTAACGCTTTAACTGCAGCTTCGAGCTGCTAAACCGTATTTTCTCCTCCCCGAAGTGGGGAAACTGAGGCACGGAGAAGCAGAGCAACTCCCCAGCCACGGGTGCACAGTGGCCAAAGCAGGAGCAGATCCCAGATCCCTTCTGACCGAGTCGGGAGAACAGTTACACAACCGCCAGTGCCCCCGGCTCTGCCCGCAGCGCGTTTCTATGTCCCCCGGGGACCTGTTGTAGTACATGACAGCAGGGGTGCTATCGATAACAGCTTTCTTACCAGGCTACATGGGAGAGCTCCATAAACGGTGAGATTTTTCACCTGAAACTCGGTATTTTGAGGCAAAGTCCACGTCTGAGCACCCCAAACCATGCAGAGAGATGATACTGCAGCTGCTGGGCTCAGCTCGGAGCGTTCCGTGGCACAAACGGAGCTGGAGAATCGCCTTTTAGGGCACCATTTAGGCGGAGAGCTGGGATCTGGGTGACAAGACTGTTTTCCAGCTATTTGTGCTTTAATTCTTCCATAATAAGCCAAAGGGCCTCTGTTCACAGCCCTCTCCGTGGGGTGCGTTCCTCCGGCAGTGCATTAATCTTGCAGGGCTTTGAACAGCATCTTCACAGCCAACCTGCGTGGTCCCTGCCCTCTCTTTAAACCTGTGCCCCAGGCAAGGGCATGTCTTCCAGGCTGGAAGTGAGTTCCTGGGAATTCTGAGACCAGAGAAGAAATTTGTAGGACTTCATTTGTTTTTTGTTCCTAATGGTAGATGCGATAATGGCCGTGTGAGGTATTGGAATTGAGTCTGCAGTGTTGTGCCCTGAAGATTAAAAAGAAAATAAATAGAAAACCCAAAGCAAAACCCTGTATTTTCACTATGGTGTTGGGATGGGTAGAAAGCAGGTGCCAGGAATTTTCTGGTCTGTGAAATGATTTCATCTCCAATTCAGCCCACTCTGCTGGGTAATTCACATCCCTTTCTGTTTGTTCTCTAATCTAATGTACGTGATGTCTTTTAGACTCTATTAATACTGAGTGAAACTAAGTGCTTCCTGCACAGAAATAATTCCTGTAGGACGCAGTTTGCCAGGGGGTTGTTCTGTGACAATTGCTGTGTTTTGTTCGTGTGATTCTGATAGGAAAGAGAATTGTCTGCTTGGGAGCTGAACTTCTTTAAACACCACTTCCATCAGGCGCTCGCTTGTGCCAGCAACTTCTAGAGCTCCTGCACTTGTGTTGCTTCTGGGAGAGCTTTATGACCCGTGTAGTGGTTGTAGAAGGAGTCACAGAGTGATTTACAATACTTTGAAGACTTTAAAATTAACCAAGTGCTGATTTTTCCTTGTGTGCTGTGTTTGGGATGGAGTGTGGGGGGAAATGGAGAGCAGGTGATGTTCAGTGATGCTAAAGGGCAGCTGCTGGAGGATTTCCCTGTGGTTAAGAGTCAAATGCCTCATCCTAGTGTTTGAGACATGGTGCAGGGTGTCAGAGCTTCAGGGATAAGAGGTGGTGATGTACAGGGTGCCTTGACCCTGCATTCTCTGCTTCTCTTTGGAACCTGGGATTTTGGGCTCAGTCTCAATGTGTTAACAGCTTTGCTAAAGCCTCTGGCTGAGGTCTGGGCTCCTCGAGCAGAGCAAACCTTGCTGTGTCCTGATATCCTCACTGCTGTCTGTTGGTCTGCTCTGTAATGGATCAAGAGAGAGAAATTTTGGGTAAACAGGCTTGTGCCAGAGCTGGGTTTGCTGCTTTGGGCTTAACCCTGTACTCAGGATTGAGCAGAGAGGCTTCCTTAGCACCACCTCATCTGTGTATCTCCATCTCCCCAAACACTGTCTGCCTGCTTTAGAGGAGTAGATGTGGTGAAGTGCCTCTGTCAGAAGCTGTCTGCTGGAAGCACAGCTCCTGCTTCTGCGTGGAGAGATGGTCTCACTCCATCTGCCTGAGAAGGAGCACGTTCCCGAGCTGCACTTCCATCTTGCCTGTCCTGCAGCAAGAAACTGTCTGTCTAGGGCAGTCTTGTTATTCATAATACGCCGAGTGTGTTGTTGTGAGAGTTGTCAGAGCTGGCTCTTGAGGCCATAAGACGATTGCAGAGATCAGGCAGGTTCATCCCCCTCTGGCCTCCTCTCGGGCACGTCGCTCTCACCGGGCTGAGTGTGACAAACTTAGCGACCCAGCAAGCAACTTTCTGGCTGTCAGGGTGCTCAGAGATGCCCAGCTGGGAATCCAGACAGAGCAGGGAATTCATCCATAGCCTTTACGTGTTGGTGCAGCCTTGTAAGAGCATTCACACAGCAGATCCAGCATTCCTTCTACAAGTCACAGTAGCTGGGTTGCCTTTCTGTACCTGTGTGGTTGTGCAGCAGTAGCCCAGCACTGCTCTCTGGGAGCAGAGGGGCACTGGCTGTGGGGAAGGAGCATTTTCTGTCTTCTGCTTTCTCTTTCCAGGCATCACTCAAAGCTGTGATACACCCAAAGTGGAATCGTGGCACCCAATGAGAACTGCCACAACAGGCAAAGAAAACAAAAGTAATGAGCCATGTGTTGTCCCAGCTGAAAACTGGGACCGGTGGGGTCTGGAGCTATTTTAGTGTCATTTACATCAAAAGTGGAATTCTGACTTAAATGACAAGATTACCTAAGCACTCCAAATCAATTCACTTAATGACCACCTTCTTAACCTTTATGTGAGCACTGGAGTTTTATGCCTTGTCTGCGTCGTGCTCGCTGCTTCATCCAAATCAAAATTAAATTACTCCTTTCAATTACAGCTCTATCATTCCAGCGTTCAGGAGTGCACTTTAGCAAAAGATCACTGTAATTTGAATTATGGGGTAAGTGAAGAAGTTTCTATTGTCTGTCATATTTTTAAAGCTCGCTTGGCTTTCATCAGCCTCACTATATAGTACACTGGGTTGATGCTGTGATGAAAGTTTCTGGTGATAAGCTGTAATATTTTGTCCAGGGGGGTTAAAATTGAGGTGTTTGTGGCTTTAGACCATGAAAACATTACGCAGGGAGTTATTTGTCCTCTACTGTGGGGTTTCCATTAAGCACAGGCTCCCATTCTCCTCCACCCCTTACTGTTGTTGCTTTACAGTGGGTTTTTATGTCCTTTATGAGAAAGTGTTAGGAATGATCCAGAGTCACAATACTTGGCTGAGGATGTGGCTTAATGAGCTGCACCAGCCTCAGTAGAGCTGCATTGTTTTCTGTTTGCCTTGTGATGTCCTTCTGTTACGTGGCAGCTGTGCAAATCCAGATGGATTCACTCAAAATCACCAAAACTAGAACTCATTTGTCTGCCTCTGTCCCAGGGAACACAATGCCTGAGTCTTGGTGTAAATCTGTAGTAGCTTTGCTGCAGCCCCTGGGCTTGCACAGAGTTTATTCTGAAGGAGCTGGAGTTGTTCAAGTCCTGAGCTCTCCAGAAAGGCTTTAGAGAGAAGCTGAAGGTTTTGCTGCAGGGATGGTGGGGCTGAGGGAAGGCTGGTGATGAGACAGGTCTGGTAGTGCCAAGGCAAAGGTCTCCAGAAGGCAGCCTGGGGCTCTGCCAGCTCTCCTGCTGCTGCAGCCCTGCCTGGGAAGGTTCATCAGCGACTGAGGGGATGGATGGCAGAGCTGGCCAGCTCAGGCAGAGGGTTTCAGTCCTTCCTAACCAGCCTCTCCTTCTCCTGCTCTGACAGTATCAAGTGGGCATTTAAAAATAATTAAAAGGAGATTAAAATTGGTTTTATGTTCTGTTCATTAGAACTTTGATGAATGCAAACAGGGTGATCTCCTCAGAGACCTCAATATTTCATATGAGGTAGGAAGGGCTCCAGCTGCTTGTGCCTGTGGTTTTGCCGAGAAATGACAGCAAAGACTCTCAGCCCTGAGCCTTGGAAGCAGATTTAGTGCAATTCTAATTTCCAGGCAGCTTACAAGAAAGCAAATTTCATTTTGTTGTTTCTTGTGATGCCCAATTAATTGATTATCATTATCTTAGGCTGCTTATTTGCTGCAGTCTGTGATCACCACGGTGCCGGACGGGCACAGGAACAGCTTGTAGGAACAAATGCAGCTGGGTTTCTTTGTTTTTTAACCCTTCTGAGCACTTGGAGTTGTGGACAGATCATCACACAGAGTCATGGTTGAGATGATCGAGGACTGAAAGCAATATATTGATCCCCTGATTCTGTAAAGGTATGAGGCTTGTTCCTTGAAATGCCTGCTTGCCTCGCTCTGCCTCTCTGTATTTTTAGAAGTCCAGAGTCTAGAAACCTCTCCCCAAAGGATCTCAGGTAGCTGGAGCATGGAAAAGGAGGATGTGACTGGCATCCACCCCTTAGTTAGAGCTGCAACCTATTCCTTGGTCTCTGGATCTGCTTGGAAATAAAAACAATAATAAAAGCAAGAACAAAAAAATCACCCACAGCTTAAAATGCAGGGGCTGGGCAAAGCTACAGCCTGTGCTCTGCTGCTCTGTCCTGCAAACAAGTCCCTCTTTAACTTGTGCAGCCAGCTGAGCTAGGAGGGAGAGAGTGCAAAGAGTAAAGCCACCAGGATGTCCCCCTAGGAAAAAAGGGGAGGGAAAAGGTTTCCTTTGAACTTGGAGGCATCTGCATTTTAAATGCATTTTAATGCTTCCTAAAGGGAGGGGCTGGTGGCAGAGCTGGATCTGGCAAGGGCTGTTCTTGGTTTCACAGGCAGATCTGATGACAGGGAAGGCTGCAACACTGGCCCTCACCTCGAACTGGGGGCCCAGTGGTGAGGCTCTGGTGTCCCACTGGGACAGATCAGAGCTGCCCAAATTGCTCCATGAAGCTGCACATACAACAGAAATGTGGCTTTAGGTGTTGTGCTGGAGTTAGGAGCAGGTTCTGTTTGCTGCTCTGCCACTGATTTCCCTCCGTGGGCAAGTTATTTAGTCATCTGCTTCCCTTCATTACACCAGCAAATCACAATCAGCCCTAATGAAATCAAATGACATTATACTGATGGGAAGGATTAGAATGAGATCCTTAATCTCTTCTCTCCTCATAATGATAGTACTTGGCATGGGTATTGGCTTGTTCATCAGGGTTGGTATTGTCAGGGCATCCTTGAGCTCTTGGAGCATAAATGTTATTTAGTGTGAAACCTGTAAATAAACAATTTTGCCTCAGTAGAGAAATTGATAAGATAACCAGAAGGATACACATTCTAGGTGGGGCTTGAGGAGGCTCTGAGCACCCTGCTCTAGTTGAGATGTCCCTGCTCTTGTACCAGGACTGGCTGAGCTCTGGAGCTCCCTTCCAACCCAGACATCTCTAGGATCTGCTCTGGCCCTGCCAGATCTGCTCAGCTCGATGGACTTGCACCGAAGGCAGCAAACTCTCCTGCTGCACAGACTCTGTGTGGAAGATTCCTGACCTGGAGCAGTGTGGGTTGCCTGAAGAGCAGAGCAAAGCGATTTTCTTGAGAGTTCTTTAGTGCCTCAATTTTCTGCTCTGTTCGCTAATTGCTGCTCATGATGTGCCTGGGAGTGGCAGCCCACTGGGTGAGAACTACTCATCGATTCTGACCTTTTGCATAACAGAAGTCGTGGATTTCATTCAATTCGAGTTAAAAGAGTAGAAAATCTACTGTGCAACTGACACAGCAAAGCACAGGAATGTGTGAATAAATTAGAACCTTGCTTTTAGAATGATATACTTCCCTTAGTCTCAGCAATGAAATATTTTCCCTAGCCCTGTGTCAGCCACCTCGAAGTTTCACTCATTCCTCTCTCCCATGAGAAGTTTGAATCTTATCCACAACTTTTTCCTCTTNCATAAGTGGCAGGACTTAAAAGCCAAGTGCTGCCACCTTTGCCTTGGGAGAGGGGGAGAGGTTGAACTGTGCCTCCTGCAATTCCCATTTGTCCTCCTGATGGGGAGGCTCTTCCTCCTCCTCCATCCCCTGTACTCTTACTCACTGCTCCTCTCTCCCAGTGCTCCATCTGGAGTGCCTCCAGTTCCCTCACCCCTCCCTTTGGCTGGTTCTCTCTCCTCCTGCCTCTGTCACCTTTTTCTTGTACCAGTTTTCTCCATTCCTGCCTGCCTGGCCTCACGTCCACCCTACACGTGTTGGTGCAGATGAGTCTCCAGATTGCACAGAAGCAGTTCCCTGGTCTTTGTCAGGTGAGATGGAGAGAGGAATGCACTTGATCCAGAGCATCTCATTTGCAGGTGCCAGCTGCAGTCTGGAGCAGGGACAGTCTCTCCCTGTGCATTTGTGTGACATCTGGTAACTTGGCCTTACCCAAGGAGTGCAGTGGGAGCTGGAACAGGCTGATGCTTGTCCTGCCTGCAGAGCTTCCCTGGAGCAAGTTTCTGGAGGAAGGCAGGGAATCATGGAATGATTTGGATTGAAAGGGACTTTTCAAGCTCATCTAGTGCAACCCCCCTGCAGGGAGCAGGGCCATCTGCACCCAGAGCAGGGTGCTCAGAGCCCCCCTCAACCTCCCCTGGGATGGTGCTAGGGATGGGGCAGCCACCACCTCTCTGGGCAGCCTGGGCCAGGCTCTCACCACCCTCAGTGTCAAAAATGTCTTCCTTCTCTCATGTCTAAATCTCCCCTCTGCCTGTGTCTTCTACTCTCTCTTTTCCCCTGGCCAAGAACCTGTTTAGCTGCTGTGCTTCCATCAGTCTCCCTGGGAAAGGCTTTGGAATCCTCCCCATGCAGCCCCCTTCCTCCCTCCACAGCACACCCTGTTCCTATTGGCACTGGGATGGTGTTGCTCAGCCCAAGCCCTCAAGCTTAAAGCTACCTGAGTCCAGCCAGAACACCCCAGGATAGTGCAGGAAATGGGGGTTAGACCAATTTGTACCAATCCTTCCCTCTATTCTGCTGGAGAAGGCTCTAAAAACTCCCTCTGCCTCCCTCCTGTGGTGTCTCTTGAATTTCTTTCCCTTTTGCAGCTTGTTTTTTCATATCTGTGCCTTACTTTTTTTGGGGGGCATGGATGAACTGGGTACAAAATCACGTGGTGCTTCTTCAGTCTCTGACCTCTGCTGCTCATAAAATGAGTGAGCCCTTGGGTACCCCTTCCCCCAGCAACCCCTGAAGCCAAAGAGCTCTGGTGAATCTGTTATTGCTGGAAGAAAGCAGCTGGGGTGTGCAGTGAGGGGGAGAGGATGGTGAGGGGTTAATGCTGCTCGTACCAACTGTGATCTTCCCTCTGCCGGGGTGAGCTGGGAGAGAGCTCCAGGCTCCTTAGGTAAGTGAGGGGGCTGAACCCAGTGAGTGACAGATTTTATTCAGGCTGCCAGAAGAATCGTGGTGATGAATTGCCATTGATTTCTGACATCTGTCTTCCTGCCGGGGGAATTTTGGAAGGTCTAGAGGATGCTTTTCCACAGCTGCCAACCTTTGGGAACCCTCCAGAAGTGGAAAGATCAAGGGGAAAATTCAGAAGGTGAGAGAAGCCTCCAGTAATGTGAGATGTGCTGGGCAGGAATGGCCTGCCCAGGGTGGGG